>VWZF01001847.1:407480-451038 GCA_013396755.1 Sclerurus mexicanus | reverse complement strand
TTCCCTTTCCCTTTCCCTTCTTCCCTGTTCTGTACCATTGCATTCTTCTGTAGCCTGCATTCTTTACACTCTGCATCTGGCTGAAAGCACTGAATAGTATGAACACTTGTAATAAAATCAGCTTTATTATATCCAGTTTTGTTGATGTGCTGACAAGGTGAACCCCAAAACATTGAGATATGAAACCACTGAATGCACATATATCTAGTAACGAGAAAGAAAAGCACATACTTGTTCAGAGAAATTTGAAAAGGTTTTGAAATATCCTGTGGGGATGGCTCAATTTGCATGATTGTAACATTTTTTCAGAGAAGATGCTCTGAAGAATAGCACAGCCTTTTTCTCTCCTTTTTTAAAAACAAGTGCATTGGACACTGATTTTCAAAGGTCCATTTCAGAGGAACATTTACAATTTCAGCTGGCTCCAGTAACAAGTTAGCACCCTTGAAGCAAGGCCAAGTGATTCCATCATTATAGTGCTGAGACAGAGACAGTATAATGAAAACATCTATAAAACAAAATTGTATATGAAATGTTAATTCTACAGTCTGATAAATTGGAATGGTAGGAATAGGAAAGGCTTTGTGTTCTGCTGTAAAATTTGTTTTTTTTTTCCTTTTCCACTAATAGGAAACTTCAATTCTAATTCAATGGGGTTGTGACATCTCAAGTTCAACTTCTTGCTGATGAGTATCATTCAGCGTGTATTTCTAAACATAATGAAGGTTGAAAGGATAGAACAAAACCTTTGTGAGAAATTAGCTTACCAGTTACTCCAAAGCAATTTCCAGGAAAGAGCAGTCAGAGAGCAGACAATTTGGTCTAAGTTATTTTTTCCTTAGACCACTACAATTTTAAGACAGCTGTTATGGCATGAGATATTTGAAGAAGCAATATTTAAGTAACAAATCAGAGAAGCATCTGATAAAAGTAATTATTACAAGGCTATAAACCTTACCTCATTATTTTGTTTATATAATTTTCATGCTCAGATTTATTGCAAAGTTCCAGAACTCTTACATGCATTGGACATGTACCTTCCAAACAACTTCACAGTATGTTTCTTTCTCAGGTAAATACTTGCCTTTATCTCAAATTCAAGGGACAATATTTGGCAATTATCTTGAACATAAATAGAAGGAGGCATGATATGTAATGCACAGGTTTTCACTTGCCTTTTTTAAGGAAAAAAGCGTAGTAGGATTAGGAAATATTGAAGGTCTCCTTTCCAATATCCAGCTTTTCTTCTGGGAAACGGAGTGGACAAGGATATTGGACTATAAGGGAGATTATGTAAAATAAACATATGCACACACACACCATTTGCATTTGGACATGTTTACATTTAATTGTTGGGCAGATTTGCATTCATGGTTGCACTGCTTTATTCTCACAGATCATGTAAGATTTTCTGTGGCTTCATAATTCCAGCATTACAAATGCTGAGTACTGTTGTAAATGTCAAGGAAATGGTGCAAGTTCATCATGTTCTTTCCAGGGTCTGAAATCTTAGCTGGGGAAGTTTATAGATTTAGGAACAGTGTTAGTCATAGAGAGTGAGCTCCATAGTGCTGGGAAATAGCATACAAGGGATTCCACCAGAGCCAGTCCTCTCATAGAACTGTGTCATTGAACAACAAGATGAAGCCAGCACAGACATAGACAGACAGACTGTCCATTTTCCCATGGATTCCACAAAATGCATCATAGTGTCATGCATCATATTTGCATTGTATCATAGAAATAAGGAAAATAACTGTGAGTAACTTAACCACAGAAGCATTCATGGGGTGATGAATTCTCACTTCCCGAGGCCTGTAAGTAGCACAGATTATTTTTGCAATAGAACTGAAGGAAGCTAGAAGCTTGAGGCAGAAATGACGGAGTGATTACTTGGATTATACAGATGTTGAATCACTATTTCTGACCTTGAATTCTATTTTGTCTGTTTCCCATATTTACATATCTTATTAGCTCTATGTCTTTATGCATGTAGCTTGTTTGATTTGATTCTCATGGAATTGTGCACACATGCATATATAATATGCAAATGTAGAAATTATATCCATATATTTGGTTATGTTATGAAGAAATTCAACAGACTGCAGACTTACTAAGGTGCAGATAACAACTTGAAACTTACATGCTTCCTAAGTTATCCATTACTTTTTAATTTATTGTGTATTCCCAATGTCAGGAGGAAGTTGTACTATGATACATAACTGATTTCAATAAGAAAAGTAGAGTGCTAGTAGTGACAACTGGGAGGAAATGTTAGGAGAAAAGTTGGATGAAAAGAAAAAGCATCAGTTACTAAAATCAGTAATTAAAACCAGATCCCAGCACATTAAGAATTAACTGACATATTTATTCCTACTGATTTGGGGATTTTTTGCCAAATATAGTTCCTATAAAACCGTTCTTAGTAAATTGAAAACCTCTGATCACCTCTTGAATACAAAAAAAAGAACATATTGGTGCTATTATTTATTTTAATACTGATACTATCATTTAAAGAGGCTTGACATATCATATCTCAGAGGTGGCTCTATTTCAGTGGCAGTTAAAATGAGCCCTCTGAAGTCATTGTCTTCTTATAAAACTGTTTTCAAACCCAGTGAGCGGATACCTGCAAGTGTAGTTTGGAGTCCTTAGCAAAAATGAGCCACATTAATGCAAAGTACAGATATTCTTCTTGTTTCAACGTAGTGTTGAGATGGAAGTACTTGAATTACAAAACCTTTCCTGCACCACTATTTAATTTGACCCAGAACGAAAACTTCACAGTCCACAATAGTTAGCTTTCTTGATTGCTGTGCAGTTTTATTTGGGAAGCGAAGCTCAGTCTGATTAAAACTATTGTTTTAAAAGCCTATGCTCTAAGTTGGATTTTTGCTTCTGTAAATCAGCTTTGTTCCAAAGTTGAATAGAAGTTATAAAACAGGATAAAAAAAAGAGCTTCTAAACTGCCTGTAGTTTGAGCCCATCAAAAGCAAAAGGAGAGTCCAGAATAAGACCTCTGAGAGCAATTTCCTCTGTTTCTTTTTGCACTGAGTTTTGAATTACAGTTTTCTGTACATATATTTCATTTTACTCAGAAATATTAATTATAACAGAAGCCATATATTTCACAGTACACTAAAATTTTCATTAGAAGTGCTGTTTGGAAAACTCTCATTGCATTATAAACCTAAAAATTACAAAAGTAAATTGTTTATGATTAAGGGAAAAATAAATTGTATGTTTCGATAAAGTCAGAAAATACTCTTTTCATATTTTGTTGATGGTCATGTCAACACTCCTGAGGATCAGTCCACTGGATTCAGTGTAATGGTAGTATGCTAATACAGTGCCAGCTGTAGTTGTTATAACCACGGAATATTTGTGCTTTTGTCAGGACATATGCTGAATTACAGAATTTTATAGCCTGTTTTCAATATTCCATGTTAATTTTTTGTTTTCCAGTAAAACATTTGCAGAAGGCTGCTAATGGCTGCAGAGGAACTAGGAAGAACTGATAAAAGAGATTTCAGTTTAGAATGCTTCAAATTTAATTATTAATGCAATTTGGTTTTACTTGTGCTGGGTTTTCATATATTCCCGTATGTAGTTACATTTGAAAATGCTGAATTAGCTAGCAAAACCAAAGCACAAAAATAGGGACGTTTCCACAAAAATTTTATTGTGTTTATTTTCTAGCATGTTCTTTGTTTTTGCCACTGTTGTTTTAGTTTAAACACATCTAAAATGCTGAGTTAAAATCACGGGAACTAAAATATAGTCTAAAAAAGGGTCCAAATTCTGAAAGCTTACCTGGTTAAACAAAAATGGAAGGAAGAAAAGGTCTTTGGTCACCTCACATAATCAAGTCAGTCAGCTTTGTGATAATAGGTGCTTTTTTTTTGCACCTCTAGGTGCATGCAGGAACACAGACACACCATCACTTCTGGTAGCAGGCATCTGTAACTGTGTGCTCTGTCAGTTAGAAACTCCGCTTAATTCATGACCATGCCCATCTTGCGTGGTTTCCCTTGAGTACCATCAGTGTAACTGACAGTTCAGTCATATGACTCCTACTGACTTCAGCAATGCTTGTGTCATAGGATCACAGAATTGGTTAGGTTGGAAAAGACCTCTAAGATCATTAAGTTCAGCTGTTAACTCAGCACTGCCAAGTGATGAGATGACTGCCATGCATGGCATGGTAGTTTTAATGACCACAAGAGAAGAAATACATATAATTTGTAATTCCTAATAAAAATATATTTTTTCAACATCTCTGCATCAATATAGTGCTCACAAAAGTGCTTACATGATTAGCGAATTTTTATAGGTATAATATATTGAAGTAATATGATACATTATAAGGTGAATGTTTTAGCAATGCTTAAGACAACAATCCTCTCTTCAAACTGTTACAAAAATGGCTAAAACTTTTAGAGCTTTCACATTATTTACTAAATCCTTTCACATGAAGTTGTTGTAAAAGTTCCTCTTCAATAGTACCCTTCAATAAAGGGTCCTGGAACTGAGAAAAAAATCAACACTTTACACTTCAAGGGCTTGAAAAATGTCCTCTTACAACCGAAAGAGGAGAACTGACTATTCAGTCCCCAGTTTCTTGGTGTCACCTTCAACTTAAAAACAGATGAGAACATCATTACCTATTCCTTTCCACATTACTATTCAGCATGTCTACCACTTTATTTCATAATTCTTCTCAATAGCTGCTCCTTTCTGCCTACTCTTTTGAAATTTCCTTCATACAATTGTCATAGTTAATAGCTTCAGAGACTTTGGTAATATCACCTCTTTACCCTTTATTTCCATCTTGGCAACTTCTTCCTGGAAAAATAAAATACCTCTGACATTTGGGAGAATATTTCTTTAGAGGTTTTCATACATTTTGTTTAGTCAACTTTCATATATCCTAAATGCAAACATGTTCTCCTTATAGCAACTATGGATATATTTTAACAATCTGAATGTTACTATACTTCTTCAGTGGCCCAATTTTCTCCCTAAGTACTTAACCATTCTTGAGAAAGTTTAATTTTCGACCCATTTCAGTGGAAAGAAAAATAATCTAGACACTAGACAAGCAATAGCATTTCTGTGGTTTTTATAGAGGATACAGCTTGAACAGAACCTCCAAAGTCTTCTCACGCAAGGATAATAATTTTCCCCTGACAAATAGTTGGGCTGTATTTTATTGGCATTTTCATTGTTGGCAGTGGAAAGTTGTACCAATCAACCATATAAAAAATAGTCATTTTTTAAAACACCCTGACAAACTTATGCTTCTCAAAGCTGTTTATCTGAAATACCAATGAGCAACAGAATCAGTGTTTAAAATAGAACAAGTTCAACAGCATTACTGACTCCTGCAAGCCTACCTCCATAACTTTGCTAAGGATATTCTTTCAAAATTCCTAAATCTCTCTAGTACTACAGTTGCAGGCCACTGAAATTTGTATGAGTTTCTACACTATTTTCAGCTAGGTTTAAATTAAGTTACCCATGAAAAGCCAACATTCTCCTAAGTTCTATCTATATATTTTTACTACACTCAAATTCTAGCTCATCAGCTAGCTCCTGTAATTTTTCCCAATTTATCCAGCCTCCTCTGCACTTCTGGGCTCCCTTCCCAAATTCTCTTCCCACTCCACAAGTACCGTTGGAGAAGTCCCAAAAACATAAAGCCTGCAGTAAAATATAGAAAGTTCTCTTCAATTTCCATGTAATTTGTAAGTCCTTTTTTTTTTTTTTTTTTTTCGCCCAAAGTAATAACTATGTGAGGGTAATATACTAGGAAATGAAATATCCTCCCAGCTTTACAGTCATAGATTAGACTTACTTTTTCAGAAAGTTCTTTGGATTTTATATCATCAAGATTGGAAGAGTGGTGTTTCAGTTGTATTTCTTTTCATTCTTCAGTATGTTGTGCCTGTCTACCTGATTATTTTTCGGTAAGCAAAATAATACCCATTCACACTAAACAAAAAAACTTCAAAACACATGATTAAAAAGGTACAAAACTGAATAGCAACTTAAAGGTAACATCCTTACATGTGTATAAATAAACACTATAGAATCAGATAGTTAAAATTTGGATATTTGGTATATTTTGGAAATGCAAGATAAATCTTTTGGGGTTTTCAAGACAAACTGTCAAACTGTCCGCATGACATGGTAAGGGAAATTTTGCAGATCAAATATTATTCCTGTATCCTTTACTAATAGTTCTGGGATGACCACAACAGACTAGTCAGGACTGTGGATTTTACATAATATTGTAGATTGATTAAAAAAAAAATAGAAAAGGAAAAAAAAATGACATATGGTAAAACAGGACTTTATTTGTAGGGATACTATTCCTCACTTGTTCCAATTGACTTTGAGCATTTCAATGAAATCAGGAGAGTTTCCTATGTATCTGACTTGTGAAAGATACTGTTCCAAATTGCTCCCTTTGGGGCCTCCTGTACTCGTCATCTCTTTGAAATCCATTGACAGCTGAGTTAACACAAATGTCTAATCTGCGACTAGGAGTTTGCCACAGATAACCAGCCAAGGAGAGAATCTGTTCAGCAAAACTTCTGTAATTATTAAGAAAACATGAATTACCTGCTAGAATTTAGGGTAAATCTGAGGTAACTGTAAGGAAAATGGATAATTCTTATTAAAATCAATACAATTAGCATATGTCTTCTAAAGTCATAACTGCACTTTAATGCTGAGGTGTTTTCTGAAGAGTATTTTCTTCATTCTTATAAGTTGTTGTTTTTTGCATTATGAAGCCAATATGCAGTATCCTGTAAGTACGATTCCTCTGGCCAAACTAATAGGGATATATTCAGTTGATCAGTTGTTCCATGTGCTCCCTCCATGCTTTATGTGCACAAAGTTTATTTGCACCATCTCTTTTGTACCATACTTTTTTTCCCATGCTTTTAGTTCACAGATTGCTTTGGGCAAGGTTCCAGTTCTTTGTCTGGTATACTTGGATGATCATGCATTTTTTTAGAAGTTGTAGCATTTATTTTTCCTATTTACAATCTCAGTGTCTTTTTTTCCTCCTACCTGACAATATTACTTTTCTATCTCATTTCTACTGATGCCTCAGTTAATGTTTTTAACAGTGTTTCATGCTGCTTGGTGGCTCTAAGTCTTCCCATTCAGAGCTTCTTACTTCTCAAGTGAGGAGTGTATTTTTGAATAAGAGTGATCATCCATTCAATTATAACCTTATTGAAATATTTACCAGTAGATTATTTTAGAGCTTGTCCCGGCTGAACTGAAAAGAAGATTGACTTTTAGCAGAACAGAGCAGATTGATAAAAAAGGCAAAATATTCATTTCAATACAGAGAAGTTTATTTAGGATGTGACAACTCTACAAAACTGTTTATACCATTCATAGAACTAAATTGATGAAACTGAAGAACTTTGACAATTGAACTCCATCAGATTCTTTTTCCCAGTATCCTAAAATAGTATTTGAGCTAGATGGCTAAGTTACTGACACTCTCAAAAACCTTATAGGCCTTGATTAATTTCTGTTCACTGTCTTATGAGTTTAGTTAAGTGAGTCCTCAAAAACAATGTTTCAGGCTTTAAGATTACTATAATGTTTTATTATCGTTTCAAATCATATTCTAATTAATCATTCATTTTTAAAGATGGCAGGAGAAAGAAAAGGTTTCAAGATAAACTGAAAATCTAAAATCCATTTTAAAGTTTAAAGTAAATATCAGAAGAAATAATATTAGAAGAAAATGAGTCAATAGGTTATTAACCAATCACATTTTTCTAACTGTGATTTGGTCTAAAATTTGGCAGAAACACATGAGAAACCCTGAGAGTTTAAAGTTTCTGGCTGATCTCTAAATCAAAAACAGCTGAGCAGATTTAAATATTTTGTGTAAACAAATTTGCATCCAGGCTGCTAATCTGCATGCCAGATTTCAGCTTGACATTTTCTGAAATGATGGAAAAATGCTAAGCCTTTAATACTAAATGGAGTTCATCATGGAAATGCTGACAGACCCATAATTACCTGTATTGTGATTCTGCTGAAAGCTTCTTTATCTGTCTAATCTTTCACAATGGAGTTAAATATATAAATTCTTGAAAGGAGCAAAAAAGGAACTTTATGTTGGAAATGCTGAACTCTAGCAATGCTGTATTTTTTTCCAGACATCCAGTTATGGAGGCAGCAGTGACAAAAAAATTATTTGAAGAAAGATGTAGCATTCTCTGTGGAACTGTAAAAGCAGCCAGTGATGCTTAGAAGTTTAACTTCCTCTCCATTTTTCAATCTTTTTGAGTCACTTGTCTTGTAAAGTATGAGTAAATAGATACAATCAACCATTTTTAATATGGCAATGAGGCATTTTCATAGAAGAATTGTCATTGACTTAGCATGGCAAAAAAAATCCCAACCAAATTGTCAATTCACTGCCCTAATACTGTCCACCTGTGCTACAATCTTCTGCACTGAAGGGAGGAGGAAATACAGGAAGATATGTTTAGAAAACTTCTCCAGAAAATGTAGGAAAATAAAAATAAGGAAAAGGAGAGAAAGGTCATTCTCTGAATTCTAATTTACAAAGTCCTTAATGTAGAAACTCCATTATCTGCCAACTTTAGTCTCTAAGATTCTCTGGAAGAGCTTTTCCTCAGTGTCCTTTTCATTCCTCTCCTGAAAATTTTCCCCAGTTTGTCCAGACTATAAC
Source organism: Sclerurus mexicanus (assembly GCA_013396755.1). NCBI lineage: Eukaryota > Metazoa > Chordata > Aves > Passeriformes > Furnariidae > Sclerurus > Sclerurus mexicanus. The sequence goes on along the minus strand of VWZF01001847.1, from coordinate 442,301 downwards.
CACCTGAAAAGCTAGAGAGACAGACATTGGTTGGGATGGCTGATTCAGACACAGCAGCCTTACTCCATCTCCACACAACTCCTGTGCATCAGCCAGGGCACACAGCTGTGCCTGTAGAACACCTTTCACACATGATGGTAGCCCTTCAAGGAAATATAATATCCGCTAGCATTTTTTGTCTTTGTGGTTTGCTGTGAGAATGAAAACTGTTTCTCCAAGGTTCCAAGAGAAAGGACTGACAAAGTTTGAAGAAAATACCCTGAGTGAAAATGAGAAATATAGTCCTCTGATACCTTCTTTCTAAACTGCCACCTTCTCCAGAAAGACCTGGATTTTTAATTTTTGCTTATAAAGCAAATACTTCAGTTCCAAGATCAGCTATTTGCCTATCTCTGTATCTTCTTAAACATCACTCTGCCTTTCTTGACAAGTGGAGATGAGAACTCCAGGCAGTGCTCAAGATACGGGTACACCAGTGTTTTCTCTAGGAGATGTTTCACTTTGTCTTACTCTCTTTGTCTTACTCTTTCTGATTGTGGAATGCCATGGAAAATGAAGTAAATAATTTCAGAGAAATTTCAGGAATGTATCTGAGGTCCAAACTCTGCATTCCAAGTTCAGCATCATGTAGATATCATTTACTAATATTTACCTATATGCATATTAGTCTCTAAAACTCGTCTACTCATACATTTGCACACCTATTCATTTGGTGGGGACATTCTGCAGTTCCTTAACATTGGTGCATCATTTGACTACCCAGAGGATCTTAGCAACTTCTCCAGTCTTGCAAATTTCACTGCATACTCCTTACTCTGTTGAGGATTTCCTTCAAGATGGGAAGGAAAATGATCCCATTCATAATCCAACAGCAACTCCACTCTTGATTCATCATCTAAGAATTAAGCCCTACTCTGTGTCACTCTGTGTCTTATATTTTAACTGTCTTTAAGTTCATAAAAGGAACTTTCCATCTGTTCTATGGTAAATTATTTTTAATAGCCTTTGTTGGGGAGTCTTGTAAAAAGATTTTTGTGTGTTGATAGTGACTAAACTTAAAAAGATTAATTTTTCTGATTAATGGATCTGTACCCAGAATTCTCTTTTACTGGATGACAGCTTCAACTAAAGACCCAAAACCACTGGAGGACTGTCCATTTATATTTCTTTCTTTGTTATGCAGAAGAACCATAAATATTTCTAAACCACAACAGTTTTCATTGTACTTTTGAGGTGTGATGAGACTGTTTAGTATATTAACAGCAGACTTAAAAAATACATTTCTGGAGTTGCAGGACATAGTGCTGTTTCTGTTAGAAGCACTTTCTAGAATTTGAACTAAACTACTATTCCAAGCAAAATGTTAGAGATGCTGAGCTCTTGCAGTTGCCCTGCTTCAGAGGAAATGTTTCTGGCATGTCTGGTCCTGAAAGATTGCATGGTATTTTTCACGGAAGATTGTTATTAGCCTTCATCTTCTGGCTGAATTCCAATTTGGATAATTACAGTCTGCTATCTAAATTCTCTAAGCAGAGTGTGTTAAATAACCTTCTACACTTCCTTTTCTAATCTTCTGAGGGACATTTCTGAGAATTATTAAATAATAGATGTTTAATCTAAAAGGCAGCTGCTTCTAAATGCTAGTGGAGTGACTGTTTTAGAAGGTGTGTTGACTACTCAGTGCTCAGTGCTAAATTACATAGTGGCATTGGTGGTGCTTGCCATATAGGAAGAGCTCCTTCGTACTGTACAAAGCAAAAGGAAGCTGCCTCCTTTATAAGATTGCTGAAATTTAATTAAGAGTTACAACTTAGAGAAACAATACAGTATTTTCTTCCAAGACAAGGAATATGAACCTGGAGAAATCTACATAGAAAGTTTTGGAACAGTTACAAGATATTGAAGATTTAAATAAAGATTTCTTGTTCAAGATGAAGGATAAATACACACAACTGTAGTACACAGGAGAATGTAGAAAAGTGCAAAGCTGTGCAAAGCTTTGAACTTCCTCAGATATGAAAAAAATCAAAGGAAAAAACTAGGTCAGTTGGACCAGTCATGAAGTCAAGTCTCAGTTTTGCAATAAATGGATGAAAAGGAAATATTTCAGATGTAGTTGAGTAAAACATTTTGCTAAGTACATATTGGTTCACTTGTTTGTTTCAATGTNGAGGAGAGGAGAGGAGAGAAAAGAGAATATAAAAGAGAAAGAGAAGAGATATTAATCACAGTTACTTGCTGTGCTTTTGAACACTTGCAGTTACTGGACTAATTTAAGGATAATTTATAGAGCTTGTGCACATCATTCCATCAAAAGTGGTGTTTTCTTCTCCCTCTCTGCCCCATGGTAGGTAGCAATGTGCAGAAAGAGACACTACAGAAAGGTCTTGCCTCAAAAGATGCTCTAACATTCACTATCTCCATATGTTCTCTGAACCTGTTGACAGAGCTATGTTAAACTAGGAGAAACTCTGTCCTGTACCATTTCTTCCAATCTTACTTACCTCCCACAAAATGCCCTCCATCAAGCCTGAAGAAGATTTTTGCTTTCCATGAAGAAAAGAGAGCAGTGTTGACATTTTTGCTCATGATTGTTCTACCCTGTATTTTGCAAACTCTGTGCAGGCTTACAGGAAAACTTAATTTTTGTGTGTTTTACAGAGAATAATACAACATGCTTATGCAAGCTTATAATAATTCTATGACTTCTGGTATTGTTTGACATTATTTTAGTTCAAGACAAAAACATCATACCCACTTATGTCTGCTTAAGTTCAGTCTGATCTGTTTAAAAAAGCACAATACCAAGATCATTTTACATAATGTTATGTGAAAATTCGTTATTCACAGGGTTGATATATGTCTGGATTGAATGGAAGAAGAGGTTGTTTATAGCCCTTTGTGAAACCATTTAAATCTGATTCTAAGGAAACACTGTTATTACAGTGCAGATGTTTGACTTGATTGTGATCTTGAAGATCGAGGATATATTTCTCTTACGTTACAGAAACACAGAGAAGGTTTTGGATTGGTTATCACTATGACTTACTCTTGCCAAAAACTGCATTAACTGCTATTATGGAGTCTCCTCAGTACAGAATTTTCATGAGCTCAGTTTCTTGCATGAATACAAAATTAATAAATATGAGTGTAATACCATATGCATAGTTCCAAACCAAGTAACAGCATTCTTGAGGATAATGATCAGGAGAAAAGCAGAATAAGGTAATTTCTCTGTTAAACAGCTTCATTATCTGTGTGTTAGTAAAACCTCAGGTAGTTTGGTATGCAATTTACCACTCCATTGCCAAAAAAAGTCAGTATATATATTGCAGTTCAAAATGCACTTTGAAGTCTTCAGTTCTTTACAGTTGGCTTCAAGGGAATTGCTACTGTCCTTTGCTAGAGAAAAACAAAAAATAAAATCTTGAAGTTAGTGGGTCAAATATCATCTGCTTTAATTGCTTTAAACAGATGGAAATCATGAATAATTATTCATAAAACCCTATTTATATGCCCTTGCAAGATTTTTTTTTTGGTTATATAAATAGCAAAATGAAAAAGAGCAAGTAATATCTTCTCATATCTGCACGTTAAGAAACAGCAATAAATGATTGGTTTTATAACTATTCTAAGGTGCTGGGTGAATCCAGATCCAATGCAGAGAGCACAAAAATATCTAATGTTCAAGATCAAACTGTATTGAAGGACTTATTTCTAAATTTGCAACTATTTCTTCATATTTATGGTGTTTCACTAAGACATGCTGTTAAAAGCAGAAATTAAGTTTCTGGGAATTAGATTTTTCACTAGGAGTTGAAAAACACACCTGTCTTCAGATAAACTCTCAGATAAAGCATGATTTCTGCCAATGATCTCTCTTCATTGAGATTTAAGCATACATTTTACTGATTCAGTATTGGGGCTATGAATCTGTCACTTTACAGTTAGGGAATGAGAATGTGCAACATTTTCAAAATTGCCAGAAAGAAGTTCTTTCAAACATGAAAAATGCTTTTTTTTTTCTTTTCCCTGAGAATTACCCCACTTCTGTAATTTTATTACATTTCATTTTGCATTTATAGATGTGTTATTTCTGACTTTGAGCTCATTAATAATATCATGTTTTGCATCTGAAATCAAACATTTACCTGCTGTGTAGTGGACTGAATAATCTTACTTAAAATGCTGAAATATACAAAAAAATTAAAACCACAACCAAACAACTGTATCAACATGGCCATTTAGACCCATGCTTCTGCTAAGAGTCTCATCCTTCTGTGCTTGCTGACTATCCGTGTCAACTTCTGAAACTTTCTCTATGTGCATTCTTGCAATTCAGTGAACACTGCAGTACAAACAAGCTTAGACAGTTATCAGTGCTGAAATAATTTACTTCCTACAATCAATCAGTACATTTCGGGAGAGAGGCAGCAGGTTCTTGAATTGCTGTTACACAATTACCAAATAGACATGAGCGTGTCTGTTTCTCTCGTGCACTTACTCATGGTTGTGAACTCAGTCCACTGTAATAACGTTTTGAGGGGGTTTTAAAATTTGTTTATTTCTTATTCAGTTCATAAAAAAATAAAAATATTTGAGTTGTAGAAAATGGAGGAAAGAAGAGAGGATTCCCAAAGGTGCCTCTCATTCTACAGATTTCAAAGACTCATACACATTTGAGAAAATAAGTTCTATACACGCAAAAATAATAAGAAAAAGTAATTGTTGCTTGTTTCTGCACTTTGAGAAAAGTGCACAGTTAACAAGTTAACTGTAACTAAATTAAGAATCTTAGTTTTGCCTTTGAAATATTACTTCTCCTCCCCAAGGCAATTCCAATGCCTGTGTATCAAAAGTGCTTAACAAAATCAATTTTTGTTACTGTTTCTATTATGAACCTTATGGTAGGTTGGTTGGTTGGTCTGTTTTTACTTGAGAAGAGGTCTGGGGATTCTTTTTGTCTCAGCATAATCATGAGCTTTTGCAAACAATGGATGACTTTCCCTGTTGGGAGTGACAAGTTAAAAAGAGCCAAGTGATCCTTGTGTGAGCATTTAGGGCAGCACGTTCTGGCCTGACGCCAGAGTGATGCTGCTCCATAGAAACAGAGAAGGGACAATTTGAATTTCAGTTCATTATACTCTTTGTGGTCCTTTGGATTAAGAGTTGCTACTTCCATGTAAATGTTACTTCAATAGCAAGCCATACAATTCTTTTAGATATCGTCCTGTTGTTTTCTCTCCTCAACTGGGAGGTTTATCTGTTGATGAGCCAGCCTAGCTGCTCACCTGTACAGAGCAAGCGGACCTGAAGAGAGCACTGGATGCTCCTGCACAGAGCAGAACACAGCCATGCAGAGTGGAGCATCTTCTGTGCTAAGTAGGCCATTTCCCACCGTATTATAACAATTTCACACTAAATTATATTGTGAGCCTTAAATGATTGAATGTCTCCTTTGAACATTCAGAGGTTTCCTACCATACTAGCTCACTGTTATCACTTTTTGCATTGCCTCATGGCAATATACTGTATATATATATACTTGAATATACTGTAAGAAAAGGAAGATCATCAGCATCTTATTTGCATACAAACATCATATTATTTTCAAATTATCTTCTTCATGCTTCTCATTTTCCTAGGATGTTTTCTTCTGCCTGTATGAAGTTTGCCCCTTCTACCTGTGTTCTATTAGTGTTGTGTTGCATAACATAACAGATTTTTATTTTTATTTTCTACCTTTATTCCCTCCTTGAATATAAGAGCTAAATTACACAATGGTAAGAACATCAGCACTAGTTCACTACTAAGTTTTAGCGGTTTATACCAAGCTAATCAGAAAAGTTTAAACAAAAATTATATAAACTTTAAATAAAAATCAACTCTTCACTTTCTCACTGCATAGCAAATGTTTGAGGATGACTTCAGTATTCCTAACATTGTTACTTTGCCTAAAACTTATAGAAAATTTGTTAGGCTTATAATGCTTTTGGCAATAGCCCCTATGCTTTCCCCTCCAATAGAGAAGAACAAGAAAATGCAGTCATAATGAAGGCCAGTTTCCTTAGCAGCCAGCTTCCTTACCCTAGTGTGTTCATGGATCTCTTTGGCTCATGACAGTTATTGTATTGTGCTTCCATTGTATGAAAATATTTGTACTTTGAGAGACATGTGAATGATAAGGGAACAGGAGGTGATTTTTCTAAGAGCAACATACCAAAAGCAAGTGAATCTATGTAGTTACAAGTGTGTTGGCTGTCACAATGTCTGAAGTGCAGATGTTGAGATGTAATGGGGAATTGCAGCTTCTGTAGGTCTCCATGCAAAGTTGTTAAACCCAGCAAAGTTAAAGCAAAACTATTGTAACCTTCTCCACCCCCTGCACCCCCACCTCCCTTCCCCAGCTGGGAAAAGACTTTCTAAGGAAGTTTACAGCAGAATTATTAGATTTCAATTCTACCCTAGTACTGCCTTATCTTGGCCAACCTCCTTTAGGCAGTGATGTGTCATGCAGTACATAATATTAACATTATATGTCTCAGACAAAATGTTAATGCTAATCCTAAAAGGACATTTTCATTGCAGCTTTTGGAAGAAGGGAAATATATCATTATGACACTTCTTAACTTACATATTTTTGAGTTTACTACCTGAAAAAATATTTCAGGTGACTGGTGTTATTATTATTTATAAAAGGAAATGTATTAACTGTGTTAGCAGAGAGAAAAACACTATTTGAAGCAGAATTCTGTCCATTCCTTCATATCTATATGTGACAGATTAGCAAGGATCTAAAATATGTATAGAATAAAATGAAATAATTATCTAATGAAACTCTTATTTGCCTCACATATTCGACACTGTAAAAACTTTAAAGTGAGTGATTGAAGAAATTAGTATATCAATCAGCTTTAGTTACCATTTGCTCAACTATTTCAATAGGGAGGAAACAAAGAAAAAATATGATTAAGTATAAGCTCCAAAGGCAGGTCTTTAACACATAGTGTCTCACAAAGATTGCCGTATGTACCACAGTGTTTCTGAATGACATGTGGTTCCTTTCACTGTCTTAACACTGAACTGAACAGCACTATACTTTAGCATTGCAAAGTTCATTGGGCCCATTGCTGACCTCACAGGGTTTCAGGTCCATAGCAAAATTGACATCACAGATATGAGTAGTGAAACATATGTAAATCCAGCATTAATTGTTTAAAATTGTAACGAACAAAATAATTTCTTTGCTGAAAAGAAATTACAGTGTATGATCATATAGTCATGGTTTGACATTCAAAATAAGCCACAAATGTTCTATGCTTGAAGTCATGGAAAGAAAAATAGGTGTGTAGGGGAGAAGGTGATACCCAGACAGATGATCTACCCAGTGATTTATTTTTATTCCAAAATGCAATTCTCACTTCCCTCTACCATGCACTAGGAGCAGCATGTTTAAAAGCTGCACTTCAGGTGGTGTCTTCTAGTAAATATTGTCACTGTTTTGAGATGTTAGTAAAGAAACATCCTTCACAGAATATTAGTTTCTAATAATCCATGCCAGTTAACTTTTTTGACAATGCTGCTTAGACATAAAAAATGTGATAATCCTTTCTAGTTAGTGGATGTTGAAGTATGTTTAGAAAACTTTCAAGCTGACTATGAGGATTTTAGTTGGTCTTGTTTTTCCAGTCCCTGTCAAAACATTAATTATCACATACATTTATTCTGTTAGTGGGATGTAAAATGTTTTGTGGTAATTAAGACTCAGGTCCAGTTTTCTCAGTATAGTATAGTATTCTCTGTATAGTATAATATTCTTATAGTATTCCTGGTTCCATAGTCTTTTATTAGAAATTGGGATTATTTTTGCAGATTAATTTTCTTTCCTAATAACAGTTGCTTCACCTTACCCATTTCTAACTAAATTGCTTTAGTCACATGCCAAAAGTGGGTTTCTCTATTTTGGGATAATAGCCTTACTTTCCAATACTGACAATGCAACAATGACACAAAGATGCAGAAAATCCTGGTCCAAAGTCCACTAAGGATAATAGAAAGTGATAGTAAAATACAAGCGCAGTGTGTGTGAAACAGAACTGGTAGAAAGAAAAAAAAGAAGAGGAAAAATGTTGCCAGAACAAATTCTAAAGACAACTGATCCAGAACAGATTGGTTAGACATAGTCTGACATGTTGTGAGAGTATTTATTACTTTTTTTTTATTCTATCATCCATTATACTTTGGATTATCTTCTCTCACACAATTTATTAACAGTTGCTATTTCATCAGTACATTAAGTCCATGCAAAACCTTCAGTCATTAGCAGTGCCATGCATTAAATGCACATGTATTTCAATGGACATTTGAAGTCTTCCTTTGCTCTATTCAGTAGTTATAGAGAAAAAAGGATGGCCAACTCAGGACAAGCAAAAAAACAAACGAAAAAAAGCAGAGACAAAGATATACTCTGAAATTAAACACGTACAGATATTGAATTTTATTATAAAATTATTTTATTTTGTTTCTACAAAATATCTGACCAATAACACATCAGAAAGAAAGGAGAAAAGGAAAATATGTAGAGCTAAAACATGTTTGACTAATGCGTGAATTCAGGTAAATTGATAGAAAGTACAGAGGATCTACAACAGTGAGCTGACCAGATCATTTAACATAAGACCTTGATCGTGAGTTGCTTTTTGGTTTTTCAGTCACTGAAATGCTTTCAACTCATTTTAAGTTCCGTTCAAATCTTTATTTCAATGAACTTAACCCTTTTTGTCAGTCTTTAAACCGCCTTTAATTCTGCAATGTCATCTCTGCCATGGGCTGGGCACTGCTGTATGCTGTTTTTCAGATACAGCTGCACCATTAATATTATGCAATGACATTTCTTAATTATCTGTCCTACATACTGATATACCATCCCATGCTTTAATATCTAGCAGTGCTATAATCTTTAATGCATGTTTCCTTATACAAATGTCATGAGGGAATACTATTACCTATTAAGTTGCTTGCACAGAAAATCTTTCTGCAAGTCAGTTAAGGGCCAGATTTTTTCAGGATATTTAGGTACCTAATGATCCAGGCAAGTTCCTAGTGGAACTGACAGAAGCCTAAATGTCTAAGACCCATTATTTCAATAGGTATTAGGTACTACATTTTTCAAAGTCATGCTGTGGCCTATCTGGAAAATACCTTTTAAAAATCTTAAAGAATTTTTAAAATGTCCCAAATGACTTCTCAAAGTTACAGAAGTCTTTGGTCAAGCAGAAAGCTGAAGCCATGTCTTATGATTCCAGGACACCTCTGTTAACATTGATCTATGATAAATCCTCTCCTTTTCTATGAGTAAATGTAAAATACTACCCATGTCATCTTATATATCTTACTATGTGTAAAGGAATAATTTCCAAGAAGTTTTTTTATATTATTGTAAACTATTTTTTTTCTAATAAGATGTCAGGTTTTATGCCACTTTTCAGTATTGATCTGCCTTCCCTATAAAATAATCAGACTAGTGCAATAATTTATAAAATGGAAGTGACACAAGTCTTTAATTTTTAGGTGTTAATTTTTCTGACAAACTTTAAAATCTTCCCCTTTTCTATGTGAAATATTAAGTGGAGCAAGTTACTATTGGCATACATGTACATACAGTCAAAGCCATTGGAAAAGGACATGCATATAATAAATGCATATGAGAAACATTAGTATTGCCTAAAATATAGAAATAACTCTACTTCCACAACATATGTGCAAAATCTGCTAAATGAGGCTGGTAAAGAAGGAATCCATATAGGGGTTTTAATATGCTCTATGAATGATTCCTTTGCTACTATTTCTCCAAACCTGGTACATGTCAGGCAGCTGATGAGCTGAGACCACTGCTCTTTATGGTGATTAGTGCCATCTCATTGTTTCCTTGTGCTCCCAAGTCTGCACACTCCTGTGCTCCCTAGTCTGCATTCTGTTTAGACTGCAGTCTTCTCAAATTAAAATCAGGGTCTTTCCTGTCCATATGCAGTGTGTAGCACAACATGAACCTTGTATACGTATATATTTTGGAAGTATCGTCACCTAATTATGGTGGAAGCGATGTATGTTGTTGATTCAGTGGGTCTAATTATCAACTGCTTGTTGCTTTTGAAGAGCACAGTTGCTATAAATAAAACCAAATCATAATTTTGCGTTTCCAATGGCAATAGCAATTTATGTCCATTTTTCAAGGACATTAATGGCAAAAGGACATTCACAGAGATGCAGAATCAAACCTCATCTCTGTGGAATTCTTGGCCTGTAAATAAACTGGACTTCAAAAGTTTTTAATCTCTTAAGCATATTCCAATAGACTGGCTAATGATTAATCAACATGCATGCAACAATAACCTAATTATCTTCAAAGTTAGTTTGTTTTTTGTTGGGACTTCTTAAAATTAAAGTCCAAGATGGAGAGTATTTTGCCTGAATGTCACAAACAACTTCATACTTTAACTGGAACCTGTTCATATTTAATCAATGATCATTCGGCAATGAAGAAAAATCTGGTGGTTTTTTGAAGGATTTTTTTTTCCTAGCATGAACTAATGAACAACAAATTCTCACATTATAGATCAGATATTCAGTAAAAATATGCCTACCAACCTGTAAATATTCTGATCTTTTCTCAGACATGCATTGTGATGGTTTGTATTCTTCTCTACATTCCATTTAGTAGAAGTGGAACATATGTCATTCTCAAACATCAATGGTAATTTTGACATTTCTACACTAAACTCCCTCCCCTGAATTGCAGAAAAATACAACTAGCTATAAAATATGCTGAAACATGCAGAAATCTCAGAGAAAAAAAAATGGGCCAAACTTTCTTTGCCCCCTTGGTATCCATTCCAATATGTATGTAAGTAGGCCAACCAAACAGCCAGTATGGAATGATCTCTGTTGTAATAAATAACATACTAAAATACTACTGGTATGTTTCTCCACTACATTTCTATTTTTTAGTCATGAATATGTCTGTAAGATGCTATTTTTTGTCTCTATCCCTTAATTGTTCTTATAATAATTTTGCAGTAATAAAGGGGATTGCAAGGTTGTAGAAAATCAGACCAGATGCAAACTAATGGAGGCAGGCTCTGGTATTTGTCTTACATTTTTAATTTCAGTGTCAGGTGCATGTAAATATTCTCTCCTGATATGTATTTGCTGTATTCAAGTTTAAATTGATATAAACTTTAAATTATCTTTGTTTGTTTGTTTTTAGTTTTGGAGGGTTTTGTCCATGTTTGCTGTAGTTGTATTGGCCAACAGCTGTTCTAAGACTCAAGGCAGGGAATTCTACTTATGAACTTATAGCCATCTTTTGGTTTGATGTATAACTCAAGAGGAACAGAAAGAAAAATAATTTAAGTGGCTGAACCAGCAATATTTTATCTTTTATGGCTTGTATGCTTGATCTTCCCTTTTGTCCAAATGTATAACAAATCTTTTTATGAATATCTAGTCTTCTTCTTGACTAAAGGATCCCAGGCTTTAAGTTTACTTTGTACAGTTTTTATTTTTTTTTTTTAAATGGTGGCCAAGCAGACTTTGAAGGTTTCACATTTAAGATGCTTAAATCTTCAGAGGTATTCCAATTCCAGTTGCTTCAGTGGCTGTCCAAGTAACTTATTTAATCCCCAACCTAATGTAACACTTCTGTAAGCCCAATACTTTCTAAAAAACCTGTAGGTGGAAGGAGCATTTGGATGACAACAACACATGCAGTAGATAGAACAAATCATGGACATGTGATTTGCTATATATCTCTATGTATGGATCCATCACTGTATGTTTGGGAGATCTGTAGGTGGGAGAACTGGAAAACCTTTTATTAAGGCTTTTTACTAAGTCAAAATAGCATGTAGTAAAGATACACTTTAGTAATTCTGAAAATATTTAAATTGAAATACCTTGGCTTAAATTTCTTACACTGGGAATTTTTTTAATAACCAGGACTAAAAAGCTATTGTTGAGTAGTATATGGTTTGTTCAAGGAATTGCACCTTTTTCAGTTTGCCAGATGGGTATTTAAAGAAGTGTGTGGACCTTATTTTCCTGTGGATGTATATCCCTTCCTTCCCTCTGGTTTTGTAAATTCCCAAAATAGGAATGCATCAGAAGTAATTCACTGGCTGTGCATGAAACGGCTACGTGCGAAAACACAGTAACTGCTCTGTTTCTCATAGCTGAGTTCAAGCCAATGCAACTCTTTGTGCTATAAGGGATTAAACCTTCTCTATTTTGTGCTACAACGTCTGCAGAAAAACTTGGCATGCACATGGACCTTGTTTGTCATCTATATTGCTGGGAGAGAGAGCTGCTTTCATTTACTGTACACGGCTGCTGAAATTAAACCAGATAGACCTTGGTTTTGGTGGGAGTTTGTTGTTTGGTGGCTCTTTTTTTTTGTTTATTTGTTTGTTTTTAAGAAGAAATGTTCACAACAATAATGCTAAAATAATATTTCAGTATTCAAGAAATAGTGGATACAGTTACTGCTCTATTCAGTGCATTTTGATAATGGAAAGTCAGTTTCTCATCTCTTTAGTCTTCTGCTCTTGGCAGGCTTCTGACATTATTTATCCTGCATTTTATAATTCATTCTCATAAAGCTAACATCTCTAAAAATCTTTGTTTGTGGGTGTAAACTGTATGAGATGAATTCAGCATGTGAATTCTGAATTGCATCAATTGCATCATATATAAAACATTCTTTTTACTAGCTACACATAAATTTTCATCATGTTTAAAACTTCTAATGCATATTATATAATAAAATAAATGCTAAAACCTTTATGTAAAATTCAATAATTTATTTCTACAGCTTCACTTTTACTGAGAAAAATGTTTTGTAAGCAGTGAAAATTCCTTTTCATTCCCTAAAGGTATATCATAGAGACCAAATAATGTTTGCAAAGGATTCTATGATTATGAGCCAAAATATTAGGGAAAATGATGAAATATCTGTACTTCATGCAGTATAATACCTATCTGTATGTTCTTACTTGTACGTCTGATCCTGCACACACAAGTTTAATTTAATTTCAGTGAAATAATCCTATTAACTCTTTCTGTTCATTCCTATTGAACTGAATGGCAAAATTCCCACAAGACCTGAACAACCAGACAAATTTCTTAATATGTAAAGTTAATTGTGTGGCTAGATTCAATTATACGGGTATCATAGAACAAACAGCATTTACTTGCTCCCTTAGTACTGTTTCCTTCTCTCCCTTCTTTCCAGAGGCCATCTAAAAAAAGCATGTTGTAAGTTAGAACAGAGCTGTTCTACTCCTGTCTGTGTGTGACTTGTGTTTAACTTAGGTAAAAGCTTAGATTGCCTCCAGCATGTTTATTTTTTTCAACAATTCTGAAGTCCTTTTATCCAGATTTTGTAGATTTCGCAGAGATCACCTTGCAGTCTGCTCATCCACTTTTACCAAGCACTTACAAAAAGCAGGAAAATGTGCATGCAATGAGTGCATATGTTTGGAAGGATTGTTTTTTTTCTTTCAGAAACTAACCAACATAATGGGCAAAAGTGCTGACCAAAAAAAAACATTGAGCAAGAATATTTTTTCTGTATCCATCAATTACACAATTATACATTTCAGCTCATGTTTTAATTATTATACAATAGAATACTTCATCATTGCATGCAATAGCATATTTCCCAGAGACTATTTCCCAGAATATTTTAGAGCAAAAGCAATTCCATCTGAAAAAAAAAAAAAATCCAATTTCTTATTTTTTAGAAGACGATTTTCAAAGCTTATTAGGTAAACTGAAGATATAAAAAACACTCGAAAATACAAATGAAGAGAGGAGAAAAGCAAAGGAAAGCAAGGACATTCAGAGTAAACAACTATTAACCCTTTGTAGGAATACCTCGTTCCCATTTGGCAGCAGAAAATGTCTTCGGTAGCCTTATGCATAAAGCTGAAGTTTTATTAAAATAAATGACAGTTCAGCATGTACTTAAAATTAGGCAATTAAATTTAAGTACTTCCTTGAATTACTGGCATTTTTTTTTTCTTTTTCCAGATGCTTCTCAGTTATTATCATATGAAACATCCCCGGTTAACAGACAGCTTTTTCTACTCACATGATATTAAAAAAAGCCTGTGGTGTGTTCAGCCTGGCTGGATGACAGGTGCCCACCAAAGTTTCTCTATAATTCCCCTCTTCAGCTTGGCAGGGGAGAGAAAATATAACAAAAGGCTCATGGGTTAAGGTAAGGGCAGGGAGAGATCACTCACCAGTTACCATCACGGGCAAAACAGGTTCAACTCGAAGAAATTAATTTAATTTATTACCAATCAAGTCAGAGTAGCATAATGAGAAATAAAACCAAATCTTAAAATACCTTCCTCCTACCCCTTCTTTCTTCCTGGCCTCAATTTCACTCCCAGGTTCTCTCCCTCCTTCCCCTCAGTGGTGAAGGCGTATGGGGATTGAGGAGTTCATCACATACTGGCTCTGCTGCTTCTTCATCCTCAAGAGGAAAACTCCTCACATTGTTCCCCTGCTCCAGAGTGGAGTACCTCCTACAGGAGACACATCTTGAAAACTCCTCCAACGTGTTTTCTTCCCACAGGATGCAGTTCTTCAAAAAGTGCTCCAGTGTGGGTCGCCCACCGGGTCACAAGTCCTGCCAGCAAACTTCCAGTGTGGGTTCCTCTCTCCGTGGGACCACAGGTCCTGCCAGAAGCCTGCTCCAGGGTGGTCTTCCCACAGGATCATAGCCATCCACCTTCAGGCACATCCACCTACTCTGACACTGGGTCTTCCAGAGGCTGCAGGTGGTTTTCTGCTCCACCATGGCCCTTCATGGGTTGCGGGGGAACAGCCTGCCTCCTAGAACCATAGGTTTGAACTCGATGGAACCATGTCCTTCTAAACCCCCCCTGCTGTGGACAGGGACACCTTCCACTAGACCAGGTTGCTCAAAGTCCCATCCAGCCTAGCCTTGAACACTGTAAGGGATGGGCCATCCAGTTTCTCTGGAAAACCTGATCTAAACCTATCCTCTTCCTGTTTAAAGCCATAAGCCCTTGTTCTATCACAACACATCCTTGTAAAAAGTCCCTGTCCAGGTTTCTTGTAGGCTCCTACACCGGGCATTTATTCATTCTCACAGTCACTTCCTTTGCCTTCTGTGACTTGGGCAGTGTGTCTGAGGCACTTGCCAGTGAGGACTGATGCAAAAAAGTTGTTGAGTACTTTAGCCTTCTTCATACCCTGGGTAACCAGGTTTCCTGTGTCCTTTGGTAGAGGGCCCACATTTTCCCTAGTCTTTCATCACTGGCATACCAATAGAAGCTTTTCTTGTTGCCCTTGACACACCTGACCATGTTTAATTTTATCAGGGCTGTAGCTTTCCTAACCTGATCACTGGATGCTCAGACAATTTCTCTATATTCCTTCCAGGCTGCCTGTCCTTGCTTCTGTTCTTCCCAGTCTTTTTGTATTTCAGTTTGTCCAGGAGCTCCTTGTTCATTCATGCAGGCCTCTAGGTGATTTTACTTGACTTCTTCATTGTTGGGATGCATCACTTCTCAGCTTGGAGGAGGTGATCCTTGAATATTAAACAGTTTTCTTGGGCCTTTCTTGCCTCCAGGGATTTATCCCATAGACTCTTCCAAGCAGATCACCAAAGAGGCCAAAGTCTGCTCCCCTGAAATCCAGACTAGTGAGCTTGCTGTACATCCTCCTCACTGCCATAAGGATCTCAAACTTCACCATTTCATGGTCACTGTGGCCAAGAATGACTTTAAGCTTCACATTCCCCACCAGCCACTCCTTGTTGGTGAGAACAAGGTCCCACATAGCACTTCTCTTTGCTGGCTCCTCTGTCCCTTGGAGAAGTAAGTAATCATCAATGGCTTATGCCCTGCTGTGTTGTCCCTCCAACTGATACTGTGTAGTTGAAACCCTCCATGAGGACCAGGACTTGTGAATGTAAGGCTGCCCCTATCTGTCTATCGAGGGCCTCATCCACTTGGTCGTCCTGGTTTCATGGCCTGTACCCCCATGATTATGTCACTTGTTGCTTCCCTCCCTTTAATCCTGATCCATAGGCTCTTAGTTTGCTTCTCATCCATCACCAGGCAGAACTCCATTCACTGCAGCTGGTCATTGAGAAAGATGGCAACACCCCATCCTTATCTCCCCTGCCTGTTCTTCCTAAAGAGCCTGTATCTTTCCATTCCAACACTCGAGTCATAGGAGCCATTCCATCATGTTTCCTTGATGCAAATAAGATCACAGCCCTGCAGGTGTGTGCACGTCTCTTAACTCCTCTTGTTTATTCCCCATGCTGCTTGTGTTTCAATAGAGGCATTTGGAGCCCCAATGAGGCTGCCTTA
Organism: Sclerurus mexicanus; assembly: GCA_013396755.1. NCBI lineage: Eukaryota > Metazoa > Chordata > Aves > Passeriformes > Furnariidae > Sclerurus > Sclerurus mexicanus. The sequence goes on along the minus strand of VWZF01001847.1, from coordinate 425,889 downwards.
CTGGCCAGAGGGGCTGGAATTCCTTTGTGCTGTTCTTCAGATGTTGTCCTGCCAACCTGCAGCCCCTTTCCAGACTCTGGGTATCTTTTGCTGGCACTGCCATCAAACAGACAGGAGTGGAATGGACTAAGGTTCCCTTTCCCTGACAACCTCCATTGTTGAAAATCAGACCGATGAATTACAGCAAAACCTAATAGTTCATTTCACTGAAAACAGACAAAAAAGATGACTGAAAAATGTAGACTACTTGCTTATGTGAAGAAGCTAGTTTATAAACTTCAGAGTTTTTTGATTTTTTTCTTTTAAAAGAAAAAAATATTTGATTCATGGACACAATATTAGTATGTAGAAAGTGTGCTACCTTTTTTAAAAAGGTGCATACTTTTTTGCTTGGCATAATATAGAGGGTGAGATTTTGAAAGCCCTTAGTATTGATCTAATCTTGTTCTCATTTAAGGTACTTCTGGTGACTGCAAGAGAAGGGATTTCTGTCAGGCCTGAGTGCTGTTGAAAACACTATACATCCTTTTTAGTTGTACTTATCGTTTTGTGTTGTTTTATGAATACAAAGTGTCATATAAAAAACAGTGGAAAAATCCATGATTTATGAGTGAGAATGTTATAGGTTTCATTAGTTCCAACAGTGAGGGGCAAGATTTTAGGTAAATATCTTCAGATGAGCCTTTCTAGTACTGAAAGTACTGGATTTCAGTTAAAATTGCCTATACCGATTGAGGATGAATAAATTAATATGGCTTTGAGAGGAACAAACAGAAAAGATGTTTGATGATTGGTTGTCACAAATACAGGCTTATTCTGATCACTGCTTTTTATAACCAGTAACAGATAGAATTTTTAATTTATTTTTTAATTTAAATTTTACATTTTTAAAATATAATTTTTAATTGAACTTTTTATACTGTAATACAGGTCATACTAATGTGTATAGGATTTAAAGGTTTGAATTGTTGCTTTTGTGTAGAAAAACAGAAGTATGTAGCTTCCAGAAAAGTCAGTCTCTTTGTAACACTTTTAAATTATTCCTGATTTTGTTTAATTCTCTGTTCCTGTGCTGCTTTCTGTTTATGCTTCTCCTTATACCTTTTCCTCAAGTGCTAGTGAGTGAGAGTTCTCACCTTTCTTAGATATGTTCCATCAACAGCAGACTGATTTATTTCAGAGTGTTTATACAGTTTTCCAAAGGTGCAGATACTTGGCTTTGGCTTAAGTCTGTGTTGTAGAAGTGACCCTGCCAAAGACTGCTGTGGAGCAACTGCAGTCAGAATTCCTTGTGTGTGTGCCAGGGCAAACTGTCAAGGGAAGAAAGGGAAAGCTGAAGGAAATGGGAAGAGAAGTCTTGGCATTGTCTAAAATGGAGCTTTCTGATTTGCTCTACATGACACATCCGTACCTCTTCTAATTTATCTCTGTTTTATTTTTGTTTGTTTTGTTTTTGTTTTTAAATATATTTATTCTTATTTGGAAATTGAATAAATAAGAAGAGAATACACTCAGAACTGTCATTTAGATAGAACAATATATAAAATATCTGGTTATCAATATCAACTTGGAAGTCTAGATAAAAAGAATGAAAAGCTAGGACTGAAATAATTCACTGAATCTTTCAAAATAATTGGTAAAATTTTTATTAAATAGAAATCAAAAAACGTGCAAAATCCAAGTCAGTTATAGTGTGATAATAAGGAAAGCTGAGGCAAGAAGAAGGACGTTAAATACAGTGGGTCCTGCACTGAATTTATTCTTTCTCCTGATGGAACTGGTTATTAATCTATTCTGTCTTGGAAATAAAAACATTCTTCACAATTCACCAATCCACCAGCTCTGCTTTATGAGCCAGATATTTGTCCTATTATTTTGTCATGTATGTAATGGTGCTGCAAGCAGCACACATATTACTTCCTAAGGTAAATGACATTGCTAATTTCTTCTTACTTTGGGAATCTGTCAGTGACCAGCTTAATTTAATGCAGGTTGGATTCTACTATTGCGGAATAGAATTGTGCAATGTTTCCAGAACCCATATCATTTACAATTAAAAATCAGTTACAATCCAAGTTTTTCTGAAACTTAGGCATTGGTTTAAGCACTTTATTTTAGCTGTCCCGTTTCAAAATATTGCCTATGTATAATTTTAGTATTTTCAGTGATTTAACTGAGTAACATATTAAAACACCAAAAATAAATTTGTAAAATGAATAACAAATAATTACATCTAAAGTTGCTTGCATTTATAATAATCTTCAGTGATATTTACTTGCCAATAAGATTTTAAATATAAACTAAAAATAGCCACTTGTGTCTAACCTTTGCAGTCTTTTCAGGTACCTACTCACTATGATTTATTTCCCTGAAACTTTGTAGTACTTTCAAGTCATAAAAGGAAACAAAGGGTCCTTTCAATGTTGGAATGACTTCATATTCATGCAGGTAGTGTTTATGTTTCTGACTGCCAGTGTATACTGTATTGGCATTAAAGTGACCATGTTGTATTTCAGAAGGTTGTAACTGTTGCTGCAATTTATTTCATGGCCATTATGGGCATTTATTAAGGCCATTAAGAGTACTTTGTTCTGGATTCATTTAATCTTCAGCTTGGATAAAATGTTGCAACTTAACACATAGCAGTATCCTTGACATAGCTGCAGAGCTGATACAGGTTAATGTAATTGTTTGTGTGCAAGACCCTTGGTATTGACCTCAGAGACATCAAATTCTGCCTTTTGTAACACTTGTATATATCAGGAGTAGGTCCATTGATTTCAATTACTCAGTATTTACAGTGAAATGAAACTGAGAACATAATTTGCCCTATACATCTAAATGCAACCTTGGCACAAGCATGCACACTGGAATGAAGCAGTTAGGGAATTCAAAGATCATATTGGTAAATGGAAAACAGTGATAGCCTGAATGGGTAAAAGTTAGAGAAAATAGCTGAACAAACATTAAAAATTAGAGAAATCACAATTTCATCTTCCTTCTGCCTGCTAAAAAACTTCTGCATTTAACTTTCATAATCTCTCATCAGATATAGCTGTGATTAGAGTAGCTGTGTTTAGAGTCACTCTTTTGGGTGACTGTGGTGCAGTATGGATTACTCTTAATTTTTCTTCATGAAAAACTACTCTAAATTATGTATTTTGTGTCCAGTTTCTGCTACTTAACTCCATGTAAAGAGAAGAGTTAAACCTCCTGTCTCCTAGGAGAGATTGCAAGTTCATCTAAGCCAGAAAGAAGTTATTCTTAACATGGAGTTTTAGTATTTATAGTGTACGATGGTTAATCTAAGCCTTAAATAATATATGTAAAAAGTGAGATTAGGAAGATGATTAAAATGCACCTTCATGTTTATACATTATGTATAGTGTTGGAAACACAGTTATGAACTGAAAATAAATGTTTATCAGGTTTTTATATCTAATGACGCTATAATAACTAGTCCCTTAAAATATTAAGCTTTTTCCAGGAAAAGAATTCATATGTTTGCTTATGCCTGCAAAAAACCATGAAATTCACAGTGCTCTATAAGTTATGATATTGGATGTTCCTTGTGCCTCAACTTTGACTGCTTCAGCTGACTAAAACTGAAAGTTTATTTTAAATGTCAACAGTATTCTCCATAGAAATTATTTTATATCTCTTGCTTTCAAAATTTTATTTATTTTCTGTTCCATAAATAACAATTCCTTGTGATATGGATATAATTATGTTTGCTAAAATTTCCTGTGGGTGGTAAAATTTTTCCCATTTTCTGTAGCTGTCATTAAACTGTATTCCCTGTCCAGAAAATAACAAAAGATGATAGCATGAAATACCTATCTGGGTCATCACAATTAAATTGTATAGAAATAGATAAAAGAAAACTTTAAAGAAAATTGGTTCCTTTCCTCTGCAGAGACTCATTCCTCCAGGGTTTCCTAAGGATGAACATCTTTAATCTTTAAAACAAGACACTGTGCTGAAACTGTCCCAGAATAAAAATATTTTTGTACAGCAAATACATTTTGCAAAACTGAGTATTGTAGCTGCCATATTCATCAGGAAAACCTCAGCGTAGAAAGCTATTTATTTCTCTGACATTGAGACTACACTTGCATTCAGACACACTCTTCTGATTGGAAGATACAAACTTGCACTGCTTAAGCTGGGTCATGTGTTTTTTTTTCCTTCTCTCTCTTGCACATAGGAATAACCTCTTCACTGATTTATTATTTTGTAACAACCAATGTATTTTGTTTTTTGATAATCCTCTTTAAATGAAAAACTGTAAGTTTTTAGAGAGGTGTAAGTTTTTAGGGAGGTGTCAGAAGATGCAGATGTGCATCTAGCGTAAAAAAATCATTTACGGCTCTATCTGCATCAGAAGATGCCTAACTCTCAATTCAGAGGTCTTTAAATTTTATGTAGACATAAGAACCAAATGGTGAAAAACTCACATTTAATTATTAGTTTAAGGCTGAATGGCCTGATTTTTAGTCAAGCATCATGATATCAAAATCACATGAGCTCTTTCTCTGATTTTTATGTGGTACTGATAGGCATTTTCACTGATATTAACACTGAAATGTCTGTTATATGGATACAGAAATGCTTCCACTTTTAGAGCCAGGTATTTAATCTTGAAGAAATACTTTCTATATATCTGATGATGTGAATTTGACCTTAAAAAACCATGTAAAATTAAAGTTAATTTGTGCTTTTATATTTGCTCAGTCCCTTCTGCCTGCTGCAGATTTTATCATCTCTGTATGCCTGTAGTGAGCAAGGTGAGCAGAATTCCTAAAATTTTGCAAGGCTCCTTGAATAAGGAGGGGCTGAAAACTCAGAACAGAAAATTTGTACAGGACTTCAGAAGGTGCTAGGTTGCTTTCTCATGTGGATGCCACCAGTAGGATGCCATTTTCAGGGCTAAATGAAGATTACAGAAATACAATTACTTTTCTACTCCTAGTTTAGCTGCTATATGTAGATAGCTAGCCTGTATCATATACATATATGTACTACCTTCTTAATAATTTACTTTGTAAATTTTACCAGCTAAACTTGGGGCTGAAATATGGGAGTGTCTTGTAAAGTATTGATTTCATGTGAAGTAATGCAATATCAGAAATCTACTGTCAGCAATCCCTTCCAATGCAAATCAAATTAATTCTGGATGTGCTCACTAGTCCTCAACACTAGCTGAATTTTAATAGGGCATGAAAATGAGCATATTAGAATGGAGTAGATTTTTGTCCCACCACTGAACTTGGAAGGTAACAAAATCCTGTGAGGAAAACAGAAAAAATACTGGATGCATGTATGGATACGGTGGAAGAGTTTTATCTTCAGAGTTGAACAGCAAGATTAAGCAACATTTTCATTATTCATCCACAAAGCCAATGATTAGAGACAGGTAGGCTTCAAACTACTGCTCAAGCTGCAGATAACATTACAAGGAATTTTCCTATGAATATCTATTAAATATATGAGGGGTAGATTTATTGCACATGAAGTCTTGAAGAAATCTACAACTTAGGCGTTAAATTAGGAAGGAGATAAAATAGAAGGATGTGAGTGAAGAAGAAATACATTGTTCAAAAAAGCTATGCTGCAAGAGGCTGTTACTTCCCTTTCATAGCCATAGAATCTGTTTTTCATCTGCTATGGCAATTTAGGGCAAAGTGATAAGAACTCAGAACAACAGTCCACTGCTGAGGTATTTCCCTCACTGATTTTAATGCCCCTCCTCCCCTCCCCCCCATCAAGCACTTACTGTCATCACATGGAAGGATGAACTGGTTAATAAACTATGGAAAATAGTGTCTCCCTAATCTATGTAGTCAGGGCCTGTGCGATACAGATGTTTCGCTGCTTATACTACAGTGTCCTAGCACCATGTGGTGGGTGTAGGCAAGGAAAACTAATCTTAATTAGAGAAAGAATTAAAAAAATTACTGTATACTTACTGCCACCAGCTTTTATTGGAAATCATATGAGTCTTTTAAAAGCAAAATTAGATAAGAAAAATACAATAATATGTCATCATTAATTAAGGAAATGGAGGGAAAAATGTAGTTCATATATCCATGATCCCTCTTGGTCTTTCAGTATTTCTTCCTTGATCTGAAATCCATTACATTTTTTTGGTATTTCTTCTTGATTGGTTTCAATGAAATAGATGTTTTCAATGCAAAGCAATGCTCTCATCCAAAATAACTCAGATGCTTACTGAGTGAAAACCAGAATGAAGATAGCAAAATAGGAGCAAATTTGCACTTCTAAATAGTTTCAGTTTATCATGGGTACAATTAAAGGAAATCTTTTCAATTCAGCAGTAGCTAGCAAAAGAATTGCTTATTGTGATGATTTGAATCTGGCTGAATGCCAAGTGCCCACCAAATCCACTCTATCACTCCCCTCTGCAACTGGACAGGGGAGAGAAAATGTAACAAAAGGCTGGTGGGTTGAGATAAGGGTAGGGAAAGTTCACGAAGTACCATCACTGGCAAAATGGGGAAATTAGTTGACTTTATTACCAATCAAAATCAGAGAAGGATAATGAGAAGAAAATCTTAAAAACACCTTCTCCTCAACCCTCCCTCCTTCCTGCACTCTACTTCCTCCCCCTAGCAATGCGGGAAGGCAGGAAATGAGGGTTACAGTCAGTTCATCACATTTTGTTTCTCCTGCTTCTTCCTCATCAGGGACTGGAGTTCCTCTGCTCCAGTGTGGTATTCCTCCCATGGGAGACAGTCCTCCACAAACTTTTCCAAAGTGAGTCCTTCCTATGGGCTGCAGTTCTTTATTAACTGCTCCAGTGTGTGTCCCTTTCCACAGTCCTTCAGGCTACAGTCCTTCAGTAACAGGCTGCTCCAGCATGGGTTGCCCACAGGGTCACAAGTCCTGCCAGCAAACCTGTTCCTCTCTCCATGGGTCTGCAGATCCCTGCCAGGAGACTGCTCCAGCACAGACACATGGGGTCACAGCCTTCTTTGGGTGCACCCACCTGCTCCAGTATGGGGCTGCAGGTGGGTCTCTGTTCCACCGTGGACCTCCATAGGCAGCAGGGGCACAGCTGCCTTGCCAGGGTCTGCACCACAGGCTGCAGGAGAATTTCAGCTCCAGTGCCTGGAGTGCTTCCTGCCTGTCCTTCCTCACTGACCCTATTTGTCTCACATACTGTCAGTCTTTGGCTGCAATTACTTCTCTGCTATAACTTTTCCCCCCCTTCTTAAGTATGTTATCACAGAAACATTACTACAAGTTGTGATGGGCTCAGCCTTGGCCAGCAATGAGTCCTTCTTGAAGCTGGCTGGCATTGGCTCTGTCAGATATACCGGAAGCTTCTCACAGAAGTCAGCCCTGTAGCATCTCCCCCCACCTTCCCTCAAACCTTGGTGTGCAAACCCAATGTACTTGTTAGGGAAAGTGATTATGGTGATCCATGAAAAGAACTGATACAAGTGATTCAGACAATAGTAAGTTATTTCTAGATAATAAATTTTGTTTCTGTACTTTCTTTAACAACTGTGTTTTGGTTTGATTTTATTTTCCCAACCAGTACCAGTTCTTTCTGTTGAGAGATTCTTAAAATTAGCTTTTCAAAATAGCAAAAGCAGCGCATTCATATATATAGCGCATCTTTACTAAATGCCTCTCTTATGTTTAAATTAGGTCTCCTCTTCCCCACTCTGAAAAATAATGGGAAATAAAATCCTTGAGAACTATTTAATACAAAGGAACATCTTAAATTCATAAATTCCAAGGAATTTGACTGCAGAATATGCCAAGGAATTTTTATTGCGTGCTACCTTGTTTCATGCTCTTCTCTGAGAATTTAATTTACTGACTAATGTAGCATGCAGGTAGACCAGTCTGACTTTTACTGTGCTTCATTTTTAGGGCTGTAACAGCAGTGTGAGGAAAATTGCAGATTTTAACAAATGTATGGTTTCCAAACAGCAAAAAAACATAGGTGTAATGTGACTCATGCCCCAGGATATATTCACAGTGGTAAGAAAACTTGCATTATCTTCCCATGATAAAAAAAGCTGAGAAGAGAACATAAATTAACACTTTCTAAGAAAACAATTACTGTAAAAATATAATTTGATGTAAAGGAATCCATGCAAGGCCCATTAAAGGAATTAACATTTTTTCCCAATGTACACATGAAAGGATAAATACATTTATGTGAACTTGTTATGCAAAATGTTTTCTTTTGAATCATGTCTTGTTATTAAATCACTAGTGGCAGAGGTTTCATACATCTAGGAAGAGTAGTTGTTAGCCATTTGGTCTTTTGTGCTGAAACTGGTGGAAGCCTAATATTACTGCTTTAAGTCCTTCTTAGGTTATTTCCTTCAGTTCTTCAGCAAAGATTGTGATTTACAAACATCCTGATAAAATAAAACTCTGTGGTTCTTTATGTTTCTCTGTGAGAAGAGGTGAATGCATGTGAACTGATATGGAGATATTTCTTTTGTGTTCTTTGGTACTGTAACCTGCCAGAGCTAATGAAGACAATAGTTTCATTCAACAGCTCTGCATGTGTAGGAATCTTTCTACCTCCGCCTGGTCTTGTTTTGCATTATGATACCTATGGAAATACTATATGCAATCTTCATTCTGTTCATGATGTTCCAATTTCTTCTTATGCTTTCCTCTTCACAATTTTGGTGTGTTAGATAGGAAGGAAGATAACAAGTAGCACTGCTGCTGCCATTTCATCTGTGGATATGCCAAGGGTATACTCTACACCATCATCCATATCATTAATGAAGATGTTAAAGAGAACTGGACTCAAATTGAGCCCTGGAGTGCATCACTAGTTACTGGACTCCAAGTAGACTTCATGCTGCTGATCATCACCCTCTGGGTCCAGCCATTCTATTCACCTCACTGCTCATCTAGCCCATACTTCATCATCTTCTCTGTGAGGGCTGTATGGCAAAGAGAAGTATTTCAGGAGTACCTTACAATGGGAAGACTGTACTGCAGAAAATGCAGTCACTATATTATCATTCTTTCCAAATTGCATAAAGTAGAAAATGAAAAGTAATGGTTGCCATCACCCTTTAAATAGAAGAAATAAAATAGAACTTTAAATAGAAGAAAATAAAAACTTTATTGTAGGTCTTTTTAAGAACTTTTATGGGAATTTTCCATTTTCCAGTTAATTTCCAGATGCACAGGTTTTTTTACTACTTTCTTTTTGAAAATTGTTGCTAACTGTAGTCAAAATTACCCAAGTTCCACAGTCTTTTGGGAAAGCATTAAGAAAATAAAAAATTAATATTCAATGTAGCAAAATCACCAAACCCCTCTAAATTACATTTAATTTTTTTAGAATTTGAATTTATAGATTGCTAAATTAAAATTTGTCTGTTATCTAAATGTAATGCATTTGTCTAAAAACAGTAACCTAGCCAGTGAATGGCATCTTGTTTTTGGAGGGAAATGTTTTTAAGATTTCTTGTTCTTTCTTTGTACATTTATATTTCCTGCTAAGATTTTTTGAGTTTGTCAACAAGTAGATACTAGATGGTAAAGTAATTTTAGGCTTTAATAGAAAGATAGTAAACACCTTGTAGTAAATATTAGCATCTTCGACAGAGTTGTGGGTGAGTATGTTTTTGCGCTCTATCACAATCCAGAAGTAAGAGCATATTCTGTATCTTTTGGACTCCCTCTGCTAGTTTTATACCAAGAAGCTAAACACGACAGATGCAAAACAGAGAAAAGATATCCAAGTCCGTATGAATGCAGTTAAAAATACCCAGACATCTTTAATTTATGGAATCCCAAGCAGATGGCAAAATATGTTTACTGAACTCTTGTCTCTTTTTCTCCAAAGAACCAGAAGCTTTAAATATCACAGCCTGTTTCAGAATTTGGCAGTGAGGATGTGAGTGTTCTCTGGTTTCTTTTTCTTCCTTTTTTACTTTTTTTTAAGTCCTAATAAGATGTTCTTAAACTTGGAACCCTGTTAAGATTTGTGGTAGCTACAAATCTGACTCAAATTACTTATTTGAAATCTCAATGCGAAAAAATTATTTTTAAAAATTATGTGAAAGAAAAATGTTGTCTTACTATTTTCAGTGTCTGTACTACAATTTGATTTAGGAATTATAATTTAACACTGTCAGAATTAGGCTGCTCTGAAGGCCAAAGTTACAATTAAATTATGTAGTCTTTATTCATGTATAACAGGATTAGAATAAGATGATTTAATTATTTTTGCACAAAAGGACAATGTGGAGTTTGTCTGAAACATATCTCCCAAATAGATATTTATTCCTACTTTGAGACATCAAAAGATTGGAGTCTTGCAGTCACTGATGGTTTGTTTCAGTCACTTACTGGGGATCCTTCTTCTCTTTTTATTTCCTTCAGTTCAGTTAAGATGGTTTTAATTTTCCCTCTATTTTATTGTTATTATTTCTTTTCTTGTGTAGATTCTTGATCATAATTCAGTTTTGGAAATTAACATAATTTAAGTGATGAAGAGTAGTAGGAGAGAATCAGAACTACTGTTGCCTCTTATCGCTAAGTGATATCAAATGCCCTGTGTCAGATGTCTTTTTTACATGCATGTGGCTCCATGTTCAGGTGGTTATTTTAGTAATATGTTTGGTAATATTCCTGTTTGAGGATTATACAATAGTAGTGTTCTACATACCTAGATAAATATTAATAATTATGCTGTGCTTTTGTGTACACCCAGGTAGTCATGTACTTGTTTTAAGTTATTCTGAGAACTTATTTGATGTTCAGAAAATCCAAATAATTCAAATCTTTTCATTCCCAAAATCCTCAGGCTAATGGAAATGCACTGTTGGCCTTCTGCATGAGGTTATTGGTTCTTGAAAGTGATTAGATGCAACATTTGTTAAAGGCTGTATGTACAACCTGTGTGAATCTATCTGAAAAGATCAAATTACAGTCTAGATCTTCTCAATACTTCTTTACAAAAGTGCATGACTGCGAGGGCTTCCTTAGAAGCCTGTCTAAACCAGAACAAGGCAGAGAGCAAGCTGTGGCAGGGCAACGTGCAGGAAGGAAATACCAGGCAGTTTCTTCAGGATTATTTCTCTGAATAAATTCCTGAAGCTCAGCGTCCAGGTGAAAGAGGAAAAATGGAATTTTGGACACTAATTTTCATGGGCTTTTTAATGGATTCTGAAGGAATAGGCAAACTACATGTGAAACAGAGGCAGAGTACTATTGTCATTACCTATGTATCAAAGACTCAAACTGCTGTCCATTTTATGACAAAAATGTTTCAAAAATCTTATGAGTATTACTGAATTTAGACATTTTCCTCTGTCTCTGAAGATATAATAGTATATAAGAATCACTGACAGTAGGAAGTACCTTCATGCAAACAACTCTGTATTCTTAGTGTTCTGAATGAGAGCTGTAATAGCAGTTCAGGGATGATCAAGCTTCAAAGTTTGAGTAAGGAATGTATGTATATGTGTGGATACCTCGTGTTATATATTGAAAAATGTGTGGAACTGTGTGAAATTGAGTTTTATATACCTCAATCTGCAGGTTTTTCATTTAGCAAGTATAATCTTAATAAAGAGGAAGAGTACATTTAAATATGTAACATTTGACAATTGACAGCAGAGAACAAAATTGGGTGGTTTGGGGAAGCAGGTGACAAGAATATGCAGAAGTGCAAATATGTACTTTTAGGATGGAAACATAAATTTCAATATATTCTTTAATATATACATTATTGTTATCTGTTTAAAGACTTCATTTTTCTTTTCTCATACATTCTTTAAATTTGCATTTCTTTTGTTCCACAAATAATTTTTATAATAATTTATTGTATTTATTAATCATTATATTGATTCTTTAAAAGGTTTTCAGACCTTTTAGCTGCCTAGAGTAACATCAAATATGTATAAACATGGAGTTATAAATAATATTCGACATTCTTGACATGTATAATTTAATTTATTCCTTTGAACAATGACCTCCCAAACACTGACATTCTAAGCTTGTGAAACATAAATGCTGCTCTGTGATAACTTCTAAATAATGGTTTTGAAGGAAGTGAAAGTGTGAAGTATGTATATTTTAAAGGAAATTTGAAAACGATTCTCTAGAAAAATCTGGTTTTGAGTGTGGTGTTTATTTTCTCTTGAGTGTTCCATTAAGCATAAGAATTCACATCTTTTATTTGCATTAAGAACTTGTGCTACTCTTTTATTATTGTTGTGAAAAGTATGTGTTCAGCTGTGTCCACTCCAAACATCTGAAACCTAACTCATCCTTGTCTCCTTCCATTTCATCCAGTGAATTAATAAGAGAAGTGTACCTTTTTTTATTAAATCAGTGGCCTTAATAAAAAAAGGTAAACAAATACTTTACAGCCTAGCAGGTATCACTTGCTTGGTAGTTTAGGATGCTGAAATGTTTTGGTAAAACAACTTGTGTTCTAGTCTTTCTGGATTAACAAAACACTTTTATGTGGTTTTGAATTACTTCGTAGCGAGGTTTTGATTTAGTAGAATCAAAGTGGAAAGTAAGCTTGTCAGAGGCATTTAATGCCTGGTCACTGGCCCACCTATATCTTGTACAAGAGTTTAGACCAGAACTGCTGGAATCCATTTTAAAAAAGTTTAAATTATAATAATTTTTTAATGAATAATTTACTGGTACAGTCGAAGCTATGGGTTCCCTTATTTGCTTTTGAATACATCAGTTTGTAATTCTGACATATCTGTTTTATGACCATTGTCTTTCTGATCCTGAGAGTATAGAAGCTAGAGTTGTAATAGCTATCAGAATACATTTTCTAAAGGTGGGGAGTTTTTTTGTTGTTATTGTTCTTCAACCTTTTTCCTTAATGCACAGGTCTTCAACAATACAAGGAAATGGATCTAGTGAACTACTTCTTTTCCTTACTTAAAGGTACTTGGTTGTCCCTTAAAAGTCATATAAGAGGAAAGGAAGGAAGCATCCTCTGCAACCTGGACATCTGACAGATAATAAAATTTCACTTAAACATTTTCTGTTTTTTCCCACCAAAAGAAGCACTGTCCAAATGGGACATAATGTTAAAGTACTAGAGGAACAACGAAGTGTAATGATAAAAATAGAGCTCACTGTTGTGATGTGTGGACAGTAATTCAAACTTGTACACTTGTAAACCTGTACAAGGCACCTTAAAATCAAGCCAGCAGATATTCTAAATCTCATTGGGATAGGACAAAGTTCCTCCTAAATGCTGATGTTGTCCTTAAAACTCTGTTAATTTACTTGTTTTCATATCAGTTCCTAAATAATGATGCTAATTAAATGTGTTACTTTTTTTTCTCTGAAGGTTGTAAGAAAAAAACTCATTGCAAATCTACTTTAAATGCACTGAGTATTGTGATACAGGATTTACACTATATTAGAGGAATTGCAATTTGCTGGTTCCCAATTTATATTTAAATTGTGATTTTTATATTTAAATTATGATTACATCAAATTCTACGAGAAGAAGTCTCTTCCTGCTGTGGAAAATTCAATATATATAAACATGTATTTATGTGTATGTGAGGATATAGCCATAGGCCGAAGTGCAGATGTAGTCTGGACAGCAAGGGATGCAACATCAAATAACAAATATTTTCTGTGAGATTGAAGTAAATTCAGCAACTATATACCCAATTTTGGATTTAAATGATCTAGAAAACTTTTGAAGGAAAGATGAAAAAAAGAAGTGTTCAGGACTGCTAGAAGCCAATCCAAGATAATTTCAAAGAGGCAAAACAGGATATGCAGCTCAGCAGACAATCTGGGCCTTGATTACAGAATCACAGAATATGCCAAGCTGGAAGGGACCCATAAGGCTCATTGAGTCCAGCTCCTGGCCCTACAATGGACCATTCCCAAGAGTCACACCAAGTGCCTAAGAGTATCATCCAAACACTTGAACTCTGTCAGTCTTGGTGCTGTGACCACTTCCCTGCGGAGCCTGTTTCGGTGTCCAACCACTATCTGGGTGAAGAACTTTTTTCTGCTATCCAACTGAATCCTCCCCTGACAGAACCAGGGGTAAATCATACCTGACTGATCCGATTGTCTTCCATAATAAATGACTGGTTCTGCAGGTGGGGTGAGAGCAGTGGATATCATTTACACTGAGTTTAGCAAAACTTGTGATGCTATTACCCACATTAAACATTATGATCTGGGTGGGTGGAAAAGCAGATGGGTAAAAACTGCTTGGATGATTGGACTCAGAGAACAATGGTTAATGAGTCAGACACTGTCTAGAGGCTGGTAAGAAGTGGGCCTGTCTTATTTGACACTTTTGTCTATGACTGGAAAAAGGCTGTGGAGTGCACTGTCAACTTTTTAGGAGACACCAACATGGGAGGAAAATAAATGTAAAAATTAATACTTAGTAAAACCTCTTTTAAAATGCTGTAATGAATTAGAAAGAACATATTGCAAAGAACAGAGTGAATTAACCTGAATGTCAGGTTAATTCATTAATCTATTATAAAATACAGCAAAATGAGTATTCAGAAAAATGGAGAATATACAAAAAATTAACACAGTACAGCTACAACTCATAGGTCATTCTCTGTTTTATTTTGCTTATGAAGAGTGTAGGAGAAATATCTTTCAAAAATTTGGTTTTAAATGATCAAATTTTGGAAATGTGAATAAGACCTCAATAAGACTCTTCCAAATAGGTAGTTAATGATCTGAATAAATTAATTACATTTCCATGTTAGAAACACTCAGAATTTCAACACTGAATTTGCAGATAAACTTATAAAAATGTCTAATTTTTCTCTACTTTTAAAAAAAAAGATTCTCTGGTATTTACCATGTGAAATCCGTGTCTGGGTCTTACTCTTCTATCAACACAGCTGTTGTTAATTCAGTCCTTGTTTTAAGAACCTCATAAACTTTTATGAACCAAAACCTGCTTCTGATTGACTGAACTCAGTGCATAGTCTTTCAATGGAACATTTCAGTATGAAAGCTTTTTTAATGGAGGAGAAAGCTGAAGCAAGGTGTGTTGGCAGATATCACACAATTAGTGATTATACAGACTGCTAGGTTTGAGGTTTAATCTGCTGTGCTCTCATAAGTAGGGTAACATAAAGCTAAATAGCTTTTTTTTTTTCCTTGGATGCCAATGTTATGCCTCTGAAGTGAATTTTGGATTTTTTTGGGGGTAAGTTTTATGCATTAAATTAGGACATAATAAAACCAGATTTCTCCACTATCTTTTGGGTTATGATGCCATAAAACACTCAGGTTTAACTATCTGTGGAGTTACTAACTTTGGTGCCAGTTCTTGATAACATTAGCTGGTATCATATAATTTCCTATAAAATATTTTGTTGCCAAGTAGGTTATATTATCATTGTGAATGCAGGTGAACTGAAGGAATTTAGAAACTGCATACATTACTATACAGTTAAGCTGCTTGTAAAATTATCTGCAAAAACACCCAAAGAAGCAGAAGTACAGGTTAGCCATGCAAGTAGACTACTACAGGCATAATAGAAAGAAAAAAGGCTTTCAGTTAGTAATTTAGCACTTTTTTTTTTCTGTTTTAATAGAAAAAGTATGTTTCATTTCTACTTTAATTAGAAATGCAACAGTCAATGAAATGGAGATCAGGGTGCAGGAGATCCAAGTAAAAGCTCCTGTTTTCCTTTTCCTTGTTTTCGTGTCTTATTCTTGTTCTTACATTCTTATTTTCAGCTCAGGCTTATTCTCCTTATCAGTGAGGATTCACGTATAATCTGAACAAAGTACTATTGGTCTATTCATGTAAGCTATTGATAGAGATTGTTTCTAAAATCATGTTGCTCACTTTTAAATTGCCTTTTGGTGTTTATTTTCAGTTTTTCCGGATCTTTCTAGACAAATTCTCTCAACTGAATAGTAAGCAGAAAATACTGATAGAACCCCAGAATCTGATAGCTCTTTTCCCCATTTGGTGCATGAGGAATAGGACAGGGACATTTGAGCTCGTGGGATGCCACAGAGGTTGCATAGCAACGGTTGCGAGAAGCAGCTCATCTCTGCTGACTGTTAGACTCCCAGGACAGCAGAGGAAGTATTTCAGGGATTGCAACTCCAGGTCTTTTAGACTCTTTAACTTTTTGTGTTTAAAAGAAAAAAAGCACTATTTTAAACCAGCACTGAATAAGCATACATAGCTTTTCATGTTCCACTGAGACAAAGAAAGTTGAACAGGTATATTAATAAAACTTTTTTTAAAAAGCTTTTTCTTCTTCTTTGTACTTCCAGGGAATATAGCTACATATGGGAGAAAAATATGAAAGGAAAATAAAATACTGTCCATTGAAAACATGATGCTACAATTAATTTTTGTCAATGACAGAAACCCACTAATTTTTGTATTTTTTGCATCAGTGGATCCTTTGTTGTGTGGTGAGAACAGTAAGAGATGCATAATACACACAGAATAAAGCAAGGATTGGAAAGAAGGATTGGTAGTTAAAGGTGACAATGAAATGGTTCTAGTTGGGATTGCTAACACTGGTCACTAAGTAGCCAGCACTTAATGTTTCTGATATCTTAGTTTCAAAATGTTCATACTTTACAAAGTAAAAGTGGGACTTTACAAAGTATTTTTATTTCTTTGCAAAGAAAACATGTGAATCCCAGTAACATTTCACACATCTATAACTGTTCCTTTAGAAGATTATAAAGCCCTTTAACAACACTAAACAACAAAGCTTTGTGTCAAATTACTCCCAGATATAAACAAAAAAACAAGTATGGCTCCACAGAGAAATAATTAGGACAAAGTCACACACTATTTAGATTGGAAATCATCATAGCATAAGATTGCCTTTTTAAGCCTCTGAAGAGCTGGAAGTGATAAATTAATTTGTCAATGAAATGCAGACACCTCCTGTGTTGAGCTGAGTGAGGATTTTTAGGATCAGAAGTCTGGATTTAGGTGCCTAAACCCTAAACATACATTTCCTCTGATCAAGAGTCCTTTATGATAAGTGACTTAAACCAAAGTTTTTAGGTAGTCAGTAGTTGTATGTTTGCCAGTAACCAATCCAAGGTCCCAAAGGCTGAGTTTTCAGGAGCGCCAAGACTTACAGTTCCAAGAGAGGTCAGCAGTAATGTGCTTTTGAAATTGTATGAACTTAAGAAGGGTTACATACAGCTAAGTAGCGTGAAAAATGAGATGATTAAATACAAGCTTTGTAATGACTTTTGGATTTGAAAACTATGTGAATCGATTCCTCTGTAAACTATATTAACTAATCTAGCATGGATATTTTTTGTTGAAGCCATGTTTACATTTTGGTAACTGCATACTTGTAGAGGTGGTCCTCTATCTGAGGCACAGGCACTGTATTTCAGTGATGAAATTGTCTCTGGCATTTCACATGCAGGCTTTGTTTGTAATTTTTTTTCATGTTGTTTTACCATAGGATTTAAAAAAAAAAATCTAAACAGACATGTCTGATCTTTGCTAAAGACAAATGACATGTGATTCAAGAGGTGGCCAATTTGTTATGATCCCTATAAACCAAAGGCTGACCCAAATGGGAATGGTATCTCAGTGGTTGAAAATGGCAGGTTTGGAACTGTTGCTGAGCAGACAAAATTCAGATCCTCATATTCCAAGATGAGAAAATTAATTTCCATGCCTGAGAGCAAAAGTAGTGCCAAGTATTAGAAGTACCCCAAGGTGCAAAGACTCCAAGGCATGCTTACACAGATAAACAAAGCCTGGGAATGCATTACATTAACTGCATGAACACAGTCTTCTAAATATATTTGTAACATTCTTACCCACATAATGATGTTATATATTTTTAAAGAGCTATATTAAATAACATACATAAAAAGCTAATTAAGAGGAGGCCATTCTGCCAAATACATTAGCATTGCTATTAAAACATGATTTTGAAGTAAATACTGTGAATTCAGAACCTGCTTCCATTTTGGAAAGGAACACGAATTTGGAAATTTCAGTTTTCATAAAATCCATTGAATAAACTAAAATAAAATTACTAAATAATTTCACTTCTTTAAAAATTTTAAAGTACTATTCATATTCACCTATGACATTGAGGATAAAACTACCTATACTATTTTAAATATAAAAATGTTTGGAAAGCTGAACAATTGATCTTTGTTCAAACATTCTTATTGTCAACATGTTCTAACACATAAAGAAAAGAAAAAAGGAAAGAGGAAAGAGGAAAGAGGAAAGGGGAAAGGGGAAAGGGGAAAGGGGAAAGGGGAAAGGGGGAAAGGGAAAAGGGAAAAAAAAGAGAAAAAGGAAATGGAAAAAAGATAAAGGGTACAGTGAAAATACTTCAAAAGTGGAAGAAGTGCAGTGGTAGTTGTTGAGTCTAGATCCTTCAGTCTGAAG
>VWZF01001847.1:334131-407099 GCA_013396755.1 Sclerurus mexicanus | reverse complement strand
AAGAAAAGAAAAGAAAAGAAAAGAAAAGAAAAGAAAAGAAAAGAAAAGAAAAGAAAAGAAAAGAAAAGAAAAGAAAAGAAAGAGAGAAAAGAGAAAAGAAGAAAAAATAAAATTCATATCTATAACTAGGAGCTTCCCACATGTGAAAATAGATTTTCCCAAAAGACCTGCTGTATATTAGCTTTACTACTGTCCAATGGCAGGAACCTCGTCAGACAAAACAAACAAACAAAGAAACCCAACAAATCTTCCAATATATATCTGCTGGTAAATAAATTCACACTGGTTCCCATTAAGGAGAAGTTAAGATTTCTTAAAATTTTAATGTCAATCTTGAAGCTTATTGATTTTTTAATATGAAAGTTGAGCTCACAAAAATTTATCCATAAAAATTGTCACATTAATGTTTATGGACTTGGATTTTCTAGAGTTTCCAATATTACCTTTCAGACAATTTAGCAGCAGTGACCTTTAATATTTGGCAGTGTTACCTTTTTTCCCGAACAGTAGTGGAGGAAATGAAAGACTTGAAAAAATACTTAGCTTGTGCTTTGTGGAACTAACAATTTAAATATTTAAGCCTGAAGGAAAGATTTATTTTTAATAATCTGTTTCTGTAAATAGGATGCAGAGTAACAAAAGTATTGTATAGAAAGTGATGAATAAGAACTGAGAGTAAACCTTAAAAAAATCTCTGTGCTTTTCATGTTACTGAGTTCTCTTAGTTATAAATATTTTCTCCTATCCTTAGTGCTCTCCTGTTCTAACCCTTGCTTCTACTCATAGCCCTTCTTTAGTCTTACCTTTCTTAACTTGCTTTCATATTCGTTGTGACAATTTTATAATTCCACATACACACAGAAGTAAGTACTTGGCATGTGGTAAGTATACATGTAGTATATATTGTATTACTAATTACTCACATTTTCTAGCATTTAATGGTTAGAATAAATGTGAAAATAATATAGGATTTTTGTGCCATCCATCATTAATATTTCAGGTAGAATGAAGGAGTAATACAGCTTTTGTTTTCCTTTTTTTTTTTTTGTCTTAAATTTAGTTATCAAATATATGTAAGAAATACAGATTCTTCTTAAAAGCCTTGGAATATTTGCAGTCTGTTCATGTAAAGTCAAACCTGCAGTGATTTCAGTGGAACTACTCAATATGATTATGAAGATGAGAATTGGAGGTCCATACTGAAACCCTTTTTCATACAGTGCTTGTTTATTATTTTCTAGCATTTGCTGTATATAGATAAACAAGTATGACATCTTGGTATATATTATTTCAACATATCTAGGTTTGCACCTTAAAGAGTCTATAGTATCAGAAGAGTTTCTAAACATTTACATGCATTTCCAGATAAAGTTTGGTTTTTCAGTTTTAAAAATATACTGGGTAAAACAATATTTAGCACAGGATAGCTAGCTGCACACAATTTTCATAGACTGTTTTTCAGTAAGTATTTGAATTAAGTTCACAATGATCTGACTTCAAAGGAAAATCAGAAGAAAAACACTAATATATTTCCTATTATTAACTACTAAAATTCAAACTCATTATAGGATTCTAGTTGAAATTGCACAGGCATCTTCCTCAGAATCTTTCTGTAAAATTCAGGCAAGAGTTGACTATAGATAAATAATGATACTTGCAATTGTGCAGCAACAGCATTCTTCTTGGATATTGAGCTGCTTCCTACCTCTGAAATGCTCTTTCTGTCTTGTCCCTTGCTACATGACATGAAAGTTTGTCCTCTGCACTTGCCTAGACCTCAAAAGCTCAATCTACACATGGAAACTTCTGTCTGAAGATATTCTGACTGTTGATGTTATGATGCAGATTATTGCTTGGCTGACCAATGTAGCTCTGAATTGCTACTAAAACTATTTTTTCCAGATCTTGGTATGAGGTCATTCAATAACATAATTTTTCTTAGCATATATAATAGAGAAGGAATGAGACAAGGGCTCTTATTGGTAGAAGTCTGCAAGGAACACGTGTTCCCAAACATTTTGCATTACACAGTGGTTTTCTGCAGTTTTACAGTGATAACAATTTATTAAATCCTGATCCGGAAAGATACTGTGATAGGAGCCAGCCAGAAGGGGCACTAAAAATCAGTCTGGTATTTTGGACCGTGTTAATATTTTCACATGACTGATTAATATTTGTGTCATTTCCATATTTCTGTAATCCAGAAGGCTATTAATATTTTAACTTTCAGAACAGTTAGAGAGCTTAGCTAATTATGAATGGCTAAGTACAAACTATTTGGCTAATACATGATCATGTAGGTGGTAGAAATTATAGATGTCATCTCAGAGAGTACGCCTGTGAAAAGTACTACTGATGCTACTGCTCAATGTGTTTGTAGAAGAAAGCGTGAGCGCCCTTCGCTGAGCACCAGCGCGGCGCTGCATCTCTGCCGTGCGCCCGGGAGCCACCAGATGGAGCGTGTTGGTTGTGCTGGTGATTGCGGCACTGCCAGTTCCATAGGCACGGCTCACACGAGATCCTTCGCCACAGCAGTTACCTTTGCCTTTTAAGCAAGGAATGCTTAAAGGCATTCAGATGCGAAGCGACTGTGATGCAAAGCATCTTACATTTCCAAATATTATTTCTATATTATTATTACTAACCATGAATGCAGTTCCGTAGGAAGTATACTTTCTATACATTCACAGAATTTTAGCCAGTTTATGTAAATGTGATGCAAACAATCTAGTCCTTTGAAAAAATCTCTTTCATCACTGTAAAATTCTGATACTTCTTACTTTGCCCTTTTCAAAAATCATTAGCCATTTAAAGAAAAAAATAAAAAAAAATTTAAAAAAAGCTGCAGTACAGTGTTCTTTCTCTTAGTACTCCACACAACAGTCTAATATGGGTTAGTATTATGTATAACAGCTTTCAGAGGTATTCTGTATTCATAGAAATTTAGAACAATGAAATTCAATTTTTGCTTTGTTCATAGAAGGCTATAAACTCCTCAGAAGGGATAGGCAAGGAAGGAGAGGCAGTGGGGTAACCCTGTATGTCAGGGAGCGTTTCAATCTTCCAGGGCTTAATGCTGGCCACAATAGGGTTGAGTGTTTCTAGGTGAGAGTCAGGGGGAGAAGGGACAAGGTGTCATGCTGGGAGGCTTTTACAGACCACCCAACCAGGAAGAAAGGGTGGATGAAATATTCTATAAGCAGCTGGGGGAAATATCACAATTACTAGCCCTTGTTCTTGAGGGGGACTTCCAGTTGTCAGATGTCTGCTGGAAATAAAATACAGCAGAGAGGAAGCAGCCTAGGAGAGTCCTGGTGCCTTTAGAACATAACATCCTGACACAGCTGGTGAGGAAGCCAATTAGGGAAGGTGGGTGCCCTGCAGGACCTGTTGTTTTACAACATAGAATTTGTGGGGAATGTTGTGGTTGGAGGCCATCTTGAACACTGATCATGAAATAAGAGAGTTTTAAGTTCTCAGAGAAGTAAGGAGTGGGGTCAGTAGAAGTGTCACCTTGGACTTCCAAAGGGCAGACTTAGGCCTGTTTGGGCGACTGATTGACAGAATCCCTTGGGAGATAGTCCCAAAGGGCAAAGGAGTCTAGGAAGGCTGGACATTCTTCAAGAAGGAAATCCTAAAGATGAAGGAGCAGTCTGGCTCCATGGACTGAAAGAAGAGCCAGAGGGGAAGACCATCCTGGCTCAATAGAGAACTTTGTTTAGAATCAAAAGAGAGTTTACGACCTTTGGAAGGTGGGACAGACAACTCAGGAGGACCCTGTTAGTTTATGCAGGGAGAAAATTAGAATGGCCAAAGCCCAACTAAAACTTAACATGGATATTGCTGTAAAAGACAATAAAAATGTTTCTAAAAACACATTAGCAACAAAAGGCAGGCAAAGGAGAATCTCCATCCTTTGTTGGATGTGGGGAGAAACCTAGTGATGAGGAAAAGGCTGAGGTAATTAATGATTTCTTTGCCTCAGCCCTTAACAATAGGAGCAACTGTTCTCTGATACTCAGACCCCTGAGCTGGAAGACAGGGGTGGGAGCAGAATGAAGAATCCAAGAGGAAATGGTCAGTGACCTGCTACACCCCAGAAAATGTGGCATCCATCTACAGGAAGGGTCAGAAGGGAGGTAAAGACCTGTCATGACACAACATGTACAGGACAACAAGGGGGTGAGGCCCAGTCAGCGTGGGTTTATGAAAGGCAGGTCCTGCTTGACAAATCTGTTCTCCTTTGACAGGGTGATCTGCTTAGTGAATGAGGGAAAGGCTGTGGGTATTGTCTACTGGGAATTTTGTAAAGCATTTGACACCATTTCCCACATCATTCTCCTGGAGAAACTGGTTGTTCATGGCTTGGGTGGGTGCAGTCTAAACAACTGTCTGCATTGAGGCCCAGAGCATGGTGGTGCATGACGTTAAATCCAGTTGGCAGTTAGGAGTGGTGTTCCCCAGGGCTGAGTATTGCACCCAGTTCTGTTTAATATCTTTACAATTATTTTTTCCAGAGGATGAAGTGTTCTCTCACTCAGTTTGACGATGACACTAAGTTGGGTGGGAGTATTGAACTGCCGAGGGATAGGAAGACTCTGCAGAGGGATCTGTATGGGCTGGGTCAGTGGGTTGAGACCAAAAATATCATGTTCATCAAGGCCAAGTGCCAGGTCCTGCCCCTTGGTAACAACAACTCCATGCAATACTACAGGCCTGGGACAGTACCTTGAAAGCTGTCTGGCAGAAAAGGACCTGGGGGTGCTGGTCAACAGCAGGCTGAAGATGAAGCAGCAGTGTGCCCAGGTGGTCAAGAAGGCCAGTGGCATCCTGGTCTGTGTGAGCAACAGTGTGGCCACTGGGACCAGCGCAATGGTTGTTCCCCTGTACTCATGACCGGTGAGGATGCACCTCTTATCCTATGCTCAGTTTGGGTCCCTCACTACAAGAATACTGAGGTGCTGAAGCAAGTCCAGAGAAGGGCAACAGAGCTGGTGAAGGGTCTGGAACACAGGTCTTATGTCTTATGAGAACAGGCTGAGGGACCTGGATGTCTTTAGCCTGGAGAAGGCTCAAAGGAGACCTTATCACTCTCTATAATTACCTGAAAGGAGGTTGTAGTGAGGTGGGAGTCAGTATCTTCCTTCAAGTAACAATTGATAGGACAATACAAAATGACCTCCAGTTGTGTCAATGGAGGTTTAGATTGGATCTTAGGAAAAATTTCTTCATAGAAAGGATTGTCAAGCAATGCAAGAGGTTGCCCAGAGAAGTTGTGGAGTCATCATCCCTGGAGGTGTATGTGTAGATGTGGTGGTAGGTGTGTTTAAGGACATAGTTTAGTGGTAGACTTGGTAATGCTGGTTTAACTGTTGGGTTCAATGATGTTAAAGATCTTTACCAATATTAATGATTCTATGATTCTAGATGCCACCATAATAAACATGAATGAAAATTTGCTTCTATTCATCTCCTTACCACCATCTATATCAATGTGTTATCTCTCACCCTGATTTGCTGCTCAATTTATGGTCTTTTAAAGCTTCTGTAAAGGACTAAGGCATTCTGGTAAGTCATACATGCTCTTTCTCCTCTGTGACATCTTTTTGGTGACTTTGCCAACTTCAAACACAATCTTTCTTATTTTTTATTTTTTTTCTTTTCTTCACAGTCCAGATTGTATTAACCTGATCCATTGACACTCTCTGTCTTTTGCTCTTCTGAATACCATGACTTTCATTATAATTTTTTTCAGTTTTTCAAAAACTGTGTGCAATTGGCCCTTTAGTTACCAGTTTTCCTTAGTAGTCTTGTTGAAATGATAATGCTGTCTCATTCGTTGCCTCTTCAATGTCAATTTCATTTGAAAACTAAAATCAACAGAGTTTTATACTAGTCTTATTGCACAAGTAATAAACTGAATAACATATGATTTGTGGTGGTTTTTGCTTTCACTTTTTGAAAGTGGAAGAGTAGGCTGAGGAGCATGGAAGACACCCAGTGAGCATTTCTTGAACAGAGGTCTTCCAAATTTAATGTAAATGTTATAATTACTAGTCAAGTCTTACATCCAGATTCTGTAAGACTTTAACATATGCAGTTATGTCTTATTCTAAATATATTTTCATTTCCATAATGAAACAGATATCGTGCATTTTGTACTGGAGTAAAGGAGAAAAAAATACTAGTGGCAGAAAAGGAAAGCAGATTTCATTCAGAAGTGCTTTGTGATTTTGCAAGTAGGAGTTTTCTTTCCTTTTTCTTGGAGATTTTTTTTCTTAATAAGTCACTTACAGCTGTTTGAAGGGCAATACCCTTTATAGATACCATTGAACTGTAGTATGCTTTTATCACTTTTTTTTTCCCCCCAAAGGCTAGATCTTCATGGGGTAATGGTTATCTTAGCTCAAAGTCAATGCCGCTCTGTCATTCTGTAATCAGTGAGCTCTTATCCTCATGAATTAATGATAATTATGTATGTACTGTTTTCTCTAACTTTTTATATAAATGTTTTGCCATAAAGAATCCCAAGAAACATTAAGTTAGAGAATATTAAACAGAAAAGTGACCAGGAATGTCATAATTTGTGAACCCAGTAGCAGGTGAGTGTAAATCTGTACATGTTCTTTCATCTTTCTTAAGCTCATTAGCTGTAATAATCTTCCTGATTCTGGGTCAGTCATCGAAGTGTAAAACTCACAGGGATATGATTATATTTACCTGTCATTAAGACTTAATTTTTTTTGACATCCAGGGACTGATGAGAAGGGTAACTGTAGCTAATGTTTCTGCATTATTCTTTAGGCATTTTGCAAATCTTGTAACTCAGCCAGATGGAATATTCTAGCACATTTCTTGACAATATCTCAATGTCATCTTCCCCTCTAGTAGGTAATGCAAGCCACATAAAGGTTACTAGCTCAAGTAGGCAATAAATTCCCATAACATGAAGTTTAAAAGGCAGATTAAGAGATGTTTTCTCTGATTATTTTTTTTAAAAGCAATTGCTGTCGACAATCAATGTTTTATCTTATTCCTAAAACTACTTATTTGAGTTTTTTCTTCATTTTACAAATTAAGATTAGAGAAATAGTATTTAAACAAATTGTCAAAAAATACAGCATGCAATTTATGACAATGAAGACATGTAAGAAAAGAATGCATGCAAAAGCTAGAAGCAAAAACTGGAAAAAAAAAATTGAGTAACTGATTGCAGGAAATACTTA
Source organism: Sclerurus mexicanus (assembly GCA_013396755.1). NCBI lineage: Eukaryota > Metazoa > Chordata > Aves > Passeriformes > Furnariidae > Sclerurus > Sclerurus mexicanus. Next base: position 399,873 of record VWZF01001847.1, on the reverse strand, counting down.
ATAAAAATAAATAGAGTAGTAACAATGAAAACATACTCGTACCAGGATAGTAAAATATTGTTCATCATGCACTGATGCAAATATAACAATGTTTACAATTTTCCCCCTCTATGGGAACTTTAGTATTTGTGTCCTAAGTAAAATTAATTTTAAAAGATAAGGATATATAGAAACTTTCAGTAAGTAATATATTTTTTTTCTTGTATTGTTACATAGTATATTAAGGTAACTGAAAGAATATTTTTACTAAAATGCTCATTAAAGAAATATATTTTAAGGATGGCCCAAATTTGTTGTGTTATTTCAAAAACTGAGATGTATTTAGTACAGTGCTTAACACTCAAAAGGAAATCTGTTAATGAGGCTGGAATTATCTGAATTTTTTTTTCCAAACATGGGTTTAATATAATATTAGACCCTTCCATATTTATGGATTTTAAAATAAAATCTGTATCTTATATCTTTGTAAAAACAGAGGCATTATTTTGTTGTGAATTGCAAGAAACAAGTTGGTTTTGATTTATTCCTGCTCACAGAAAAAAAATCAACTCAGAATTTCATCGATGCATGAACAACTTTAAATAGATTATTTCAATTATTCTTGCTGTTTATTACTCCGCATGGGGTCATTAACCCTACGAACATTTAGGATTACAGATTTATGCAAGGAAAGTATTAATCAAATCTACAGGCAATGCAGGACAGAATGTCTCATGATGAGAATGTGCATAATTGTTCTGCTGAATAGGACCATCTAGGAAGGCATTAACCACAATTAATGATAGATTGTCTTTGACAAAGCATTGTAAACTAGAATAAATAAAGAATTTTAAGTAGTGTTGATAAAAAATAAAATACAAAGAAAGCAAAAGTTAAATCTTCAGATTTTCTCCATTCTGAATATAATTTTAAAATATACCTCAATGTTGGTAAAATATATATTTCATTGGATGGATAGGGTTGATGTTTTTTCATTGTTTTACAATTTCTGCTGGACTAGCACAGGGTTTTTTTGTGCATAAGAGAGGAACTTTTGTCATGTTTTGTAAACAATCACAAAGTGAAAAAAAGGAAACAAGATCTAGAGAACATGTCCACATTTTCTGAATTCTATAAATATATTGATTAGTCATGTAATTAGATAGTCTCATTCTTATCAGGAACTCCCTTATTCCCAACATTTCTGAATACTGGGACACATATTTTGGGTATCTAAACTTCCATTTCAGATTAAAGCTAATGGGTTGGTTTCATTTGGTGGTTAATACTTTAAGTCCAGTGGCACTTAAAAAGATTAAATCATAATTAAAATTAATTCTGATTCCCCCTTTAGTTCTTATACAATTTATCAGACAAATACAGATGCAATGTACTATAACATTATTGTTTTTGAAGGTAACCATTTGCAGTGGTCCCTATGATTTGTTTTGGTTTTGAAGTACTGAGAAATCTTTGAATTTTATTATTGCATATATGGTGAACTGTTAGAAGCTGTAATGAACTTCTAAGCTTTGAAAGAAGTCTTAGAATCCATGCATAGAAATATCCAGAGTCTTTAAATGGAGATCTGCTCTCTTTAAGCTTTCTGGTGAATTCTAAGTGTTACTCTGTTAATCAACTCAAATCATAACAATATTTAGCCTTGACATACTACTTCATATTATGTATTCAAAGAGCATTCTCAGTATTAACAATTACATTGTCTTAGTAGGACACAATTATAGCCTAACAATCTGGATTTTTGAATGCACTGAGCAGCAGTTATATTCCCCCTCGCAGCATGAATCATATGAAATTTGCCACAGTATTTCAACAAAGTCAACGCACCCTTTACATCCAAGAAGTAAGATCTATTTTACAAAAGTTTTTTGGTTCACTTTGCATTGAATTTCAGCTTATTACAGTGCATTAATACTCTAGTCACGTCCCTCAAATTACAACAAAGTAATCAAGAGAAACAAAAATATAATTATGTTTTATTTGAAAATTCTGTAATTTTCATGCAGACTGGGTAAATTATTCATACTGGGTGTGGGTTCCATTTTTGCTTCACCACACTGCTAGCCTAACCACATAGTCCTAATTATAGAGATAGTATATGACAGAAAAGAATATACCACACCTTACTCCTGTAGAGAATTCTATTGGCACACTAAGCCCTACTTAAAATTCATGATTGCACCATATTTTGCACTGATACAGAAGTTTTGTAACCAAGGAAAAGATTTTGCGTGGGAAGGAGGGAAACAGAGGGTTACTGTTAGGATGTTTTTCAGTGAGTACTATTCTTGCTCTCTAGCCCTTGTTCGAATGCTTGCGGTTGTTGCCATAAAGCTGTTGCTGTTGCTCACTGGTGCAATGTGAGCTGGGTCACTCTTGAAAGAAACCCAGTGCAAAGCATTCATTTGCACCAGCTGCAGAGCTAATACAATTTTTGTCACGTTTCTCTTGATGAGCTGGTTAAGCAGTATTGCTATTACACACTGTTCTTTTCCTCTTCACTGCCATCACTCCATCAACTCCACCCCACTCACAGAAAGATTTGATTTTAGGATTTGAGACTCTGTCCTGGGGTTCCCTGCATCAGCCTCTCCTACAGAGGCAGAGAGCAGTTGAGCAGCCTACTTACCTTCTGCTCCTCTTGGTTCTGGGAAGAATCTGTTACAGGGAATTGAAACTAGCCAGCTCGGTGCTCCTGCCATTACCAAGAAGAGGTGTTGGCTTCAGTTATTACTGTTGGAAAATGCTGACAGATTTCCTCTTGCTATGCTGGCCATGTTGCATTCATCTGTGCATACTACAGTGATGGCAGCAATGATGCCAACTCCATTTTGTAATGTGCAAGTAGGAAATGGAGACCAGATGTTGAGTATGCGTTGCTCAGGTACCTGGCCCTCATCTCTTTAAGGAAAGGCAGAGGAAAAGAAAACACTGTGAACCTTACAGGCAAAATTACAGGTAAATACTGAGGATTCTAAGTATTGCCCAATTTTCCCCAAATTTACTATTGTCTCTGTCTTGTTTTTCCTGCTATGCAAAAGGCACTAATATAATTACTGGAAAGGATTAAACTACAGATGTATCTTAAGCAGGATTCTTTTATGTGACATTAGGCACCTGCAGAGCAGGTGTCTAAGTTGATCTAGATATTTAAATCTGTGTTATAGCCAACAGAAACTATATGGTGTCAGTTTATTTGATTGCAGTCTGATGTACATGACTAAGCGTTGCTGAATCTATTGTCCAGGACTCCACTGATAATAACAGGAGCCTTGCTGTTAGGACATTGTAAACACCCACATTTAATCAAATTCTGCTCTTTATATCTCATTTGTAAGCAGATGAGAGAAGAATAAATGTCAGTACTGGAGCATAAAGATGACTTAAACCCCTGGACTGCATTCAGTAGCTAAAGGACTGTGGATACTCTGGCAGAGAAGTCACTGGACATAAAATTAAGGCTGGAAAATAAATCTGCTTTTACAGAAACAAAGTTTGCAAATTTGGCTTCGATCCTAAGTAACAACTTTAATGAGAACTAAGACACTCTAGAAGATACGAGCATGAAGCTGACTTGCAATTAACCTATGTCCAATACTCAGTGGGACACATAAATTGGGAGAACACAGACATCGAGGGCTTGAAATTGAGTTTAGTATACCCCAGTAATTACTGTGAACAGCTAGCTATTACACAGGATGTCACTTATAGTTAGGCCAGAAGTTCATGTATTTGGATATACATTCAAAGAAGATTTGATTGAACCAATTTATATCATATGGGAATAAAAAAAAAAAAAAGAAAAGAAAGAAAGATGAAAAGTTATGTCCAAACATTCCAGTCAATTGTACTTTGAGCTGCGCCACCCATCACTGAAGTGACAGTGCCACACAAGGTGGTCACATCTCTTCTGAGACAGATACTTTGATAATAATCAAAGCTTTTTGACTCTGATGCAGTTTTCTACCATGCCTCACTTCTCTGGTATTTTTTACCAAAACTCAATCCAAATTCCTACAGTTTATGCAGGATGAGACAGCATTGCCTTATCACAGTGAACAGTGTGAGGTATTAAAATTTTCATTTCCTAGAGAAGTATTATAGGTATGTGTGTCACCTACCTTCATATCTATCTATCTATCTATCTATCTATCTATCTATCTATCTATCTATCTATCTATCTATCTATCTATCTATCTATCTATCTATCTAATCTATCTGCATTCTTACACATGTATATATACAGAAATCAAATATTTCCAAAATGTTTCCCATTAAAAAGGCTGTCTCTGTATTCATGTTTGCTCTGTTATAAGCATACATTTTCATTTACTGCAAAGAAGTATCAAATCAGTAATCAATCCCCCCCCTTTGGTTTAGGGGAAAAAAAAAAACAAAACAGCATAAAAATAGATGAGCTCCTTGCTATTTTTATCAAGGTGCCAAGAGGATCAATGCTTATTTTTTTTAATACTAAAAATAAAAAAAAACAGCAATGTAAAAATGCCTCTTTTCTGAAATTGTTTTTAGGTAAGACACTGCTAATATCTATTCTTTAATGAAGAGAATATGACATGAGAAAGACACAAAAGTCTCTCTTTGTTGGAATTGAGCAAGCTTTAGTACTCTACTAAGATTCTTTACTACTGAGAATATTTCAATGCAGTACAATTTGTTTCAAAGTAATAGCTTTCCTGTTAGAGCTAGTTTATCATGTCAGAGAGGATGATTATTCATGATAAGCCACTGGCAATATTACCAGCAATTTTTTTAAAATGCAGGGTACTGATTAATTTCAGAGATATTAGCTACTGAAAGCAGACATCAGTACTGCAGAATGGATGAGACACTTGGAGTAACAGTTGCCAAAAGGTGAAATAAGCTAAAACCAGGGAGCACATCAATTAAAGTTGTAAAGTCACACAATTTAATAGAAAATGACGTGTTTTGCTTACTTGATCTGAAAAGACACTGGCCCCTGCTGAGTATTAATGACTGGGAGAAAAGAACTAAATGTCCAGGACTGTGCCTTGGACTATTAGATAACAAATTGTCACTAAGTCTCAAGAAATAATTAGCACTTTTTTTTTTTTTTTTTTGGTGCTGATATAAGCTGAAATCCAAGAAGAAAGACTCAGTCTAGACATCTACATTTTTCCCATGCTTAAATTGTTTGCATGGGAATACTAATAGTGTAATAGTACATTAGAGGCATTAGTGAATATGTAATACCTAGCGCATTGGTAAAATCTGTCCAAATTCCTTTGTCCCATACAAATGAATATGAAGACATCTAACCAACAATAATATCTCAATATTTTCCAGAACAATTTATTGAAATAGAATGGTTAACTGTTCTCTAAAACAGTTTTACATGCCAACTATGCTATCCAAGTCAAAGCTATTTACCTAAATAATTTTTCTTCCTTTTTCCATGACTTCAGTGCTGCACTGTTTGCCTTCACAATTTTGTTTTTTTTTTGTTTGTTTTTGTTTGTGGGTTTTTTGGTTGTTGTTGTTGTTTTTTGTTTTGTTTTGGTTTGTTGGTTTGTTCGTTTTCTCCCATCATTAAACATTTTGTGTAGACTCCTTTCACAGTTCTTCAGTCTGGCTCTTCACATACCTTTTTTGTCTCAATTTATTCTACACCCCCAGTTAAGGTGATTCAGCATTTTTGGCTAGAAGATGTTGGCAGAAACATAGAAAAGGGTAACTGGTCAGTTCTGGAGAATAAATGGGTTTTTCTTTGATGCTGGGCTGGTGTGGTTGGGGTTTTATTTGTCTCTTTGTTTCCTACTTTCAACGGAGGAGGGAAAGAAAACACCAGTGATACCATTAAATATTTATCCCTGTTTCCCCTTTCTGCAAATGGTCAGAATAGTGTCAAGCTTTATCAAGCCAGGCAGAGAGAGAATTCATCTTTTCTTGATGATGGTGGTGTTTACCTCACATGATAGGCTGACAAAATCAGCTGGCATGGATGAATCAATTGATGTTGTCTCTCTTGCCTCTCTGTAGCTCACAACCATAATAAAGACAGCTTCCCAGGGATACTGCTCATCAGCTGATGTTTAAAACCTAGTTATTCACATAAGCGCCCAACATTTTGCCATAATATAACAACTTAGGGTATTCAGTTCACCTGTCTGCCTCCCCAGTGAAGCAGGTTTTTTCTGGAAAGGACCAGAATAAAGATATAGAATAATAGCAACAGTGATCCTGTGACTGTTGGGACCAAAACAAAATCTGAAACAGGACTTGATTGTATTGCTTGGCTCTACAACATTTTAGCATTATTATCTCTATCAAGTAGTCTAAAAAATGAGCTTGAATCAAGAAGCTATCAATGCCAGAGAATTGGGCACATTTGTACACCTATTTTTGTAGAACAGTATTAGCAGCAGTTTTAATATCTTGTCTAGAAAATTTTTTCATGACTTTGAAGTGTTTTCCAGTGTATGGAGAAGTAAATCTCTAATTTTCTTTTTAGACAATTACTTTATTTTTTAAATATTCTATATTTTAGAGTCAGATCTTCTAGTGGTGGCTTTTGCTTTTTTAAATGGAAATAATTATCAGGAATTAATATAATATAAACAATATCGATAATACTATAGTTTTTATTATACCACTAAATGAGGGGTCATTAATAAATCTTACAAACTCAGACATCTCAGTAACTAACTACACTCTTTAACTTATTTTTGATCTTTCCTCGGTCTAAACTGCCTCAATAGACCACCAGAACTTAGATTCTGGCTTATGATACAAAAAACGCAAATATTTATGACACATAAGAAGGACATGGTAAAGATGTTAATACTTTGACCTACTGCAAATGCAGGAATGTACAATGATAATTAATTCCACATTAAAAATTGAGGATAACGGACAATATCTGAAAAATTACCTTTGTATTCAGACAAATGAAACTGTTGAAAAAATTGTAGCAGTCTGTAGAATTTTAGATGAGAATAATTATTTTTTAATATATTAAAAGGCTGCTTCAATCCAAAATTACCTTTTTTAGGAATTTTATTAGTAAATGAAGACAGAATTAATTTCTTTTAGTAAAAGATGTTTACATTTTTCCAAGATGTTTAAATTGTGTTCCATTCATTTTTAAGAATTGTCTAAAATTGTCCCATAGTGTCAAATCCTTCATGAGAAGTTCTCCTGATCTTCCTGCATTCACTTGACTCTGTGTCTCTTTGAAGTGGTTTTGGGTTTTTTTGACTATTACATGATCTAGAAAATGAAAAATAGAAAACCCACTGGAGCTTGGATTTTATCAAAGACTATAGTTAGTTGGCTTTTCCAGCTGCTGCTTCCTTTAATTCTCAACACATCTTTAATTTTTCTACCCTCAGATAGTTTCAGTTGTTGTAGAGTCCATGGAATGCGTTTGGTACAATGGTCCAAACCCTACAGTAAGGGCATCACAAAGTACTATCGTTTTATATATGTTTCACTGGGAAAAGTAATATTTCAGAAGCATGAAACACTAGTTAGGCATTTTTTTTCTTCTCAAGTTTATAGCAGAGTTTTAATGTTCTGAATTTCCATGTAATCTAAAGCAGGTATGTGTTTGTTTAAGTTTTTGTAAATTACATTTCTCCTGAAGGTGAGACCTGTGAGTGAATAAGACGACTTTCTAGTCTGTTTACATCTGAAGTGGTCTGAGCTGCCACAGAAGGCTTTCTTTTACTTTTTTCAAGAAGAAAACAATACAGAAAGATGGTTTGTGGTACTGTACAGCAAATATTGAGCCATTCTAGGTTTAATTTCTATTGTCAGAAACTTAGAACAGAGCCTTAATTTTGTCCTGATTTTCAAAGCAGTGAGTCTTCAAAATCTTTTCTAATCTTGTTAAAGTCACTTCAAACCAGCATCATTATTATTGATAATGCTTATTTTCTATATGAATGCTTATTGGAAGTTTTATCCTCATTACAACTTTCCTTAACCCTTCTCACCACTCCCTTTTTGAGTTTAACTAAATCTATGATGTTTTAGAAGGCTGTTTCTGGGGAACTGTTTCTTTCTTTCTCTAAAGGTCCACATGAATTTCAACAGGTTAGTTAGATTTACAATAATCTGTTCTCTGACACTTATCTGAAACTGCTGGAAGATTTCAAGCTACCAGATGAAATATACCGTAATCGTGCTTTCTTTCCTTTTCCTCTCTTTTCTTTTCTTTTCTTTTCCTCTCTTTTCTTTTCTTTTCCTNTCTCCTTTCTTCACTATATTATGTCTCTGTGTAAATCTCCTTAAGAGACATCCTTACCTCAGATCCTAGATTTTAATGAACCAGCTATATAATGGCAGAGGTTTACTGTGTATGCCAATGGCGTTTAAATTTAGGGAATTCAAGTCAGCACTGTATTGACCGTTCTCCTGTTACATTACAATTAGTTTGAAAACTAATTAATGTGATGGGACATTTGAACTTTAAGCATGTAGTTCTAAGCATGTCTTAGTTTCTTCTGAAGTTACTTTTGTTTCAGTCTTTATAAAGAGTATTTCCTTATGTACTTTTGTTACATGAAAACCAGTTGCTTATTTTACCATCTTTCTGTTTTAAGGCTTCTGCTCAGGATGTATTCCACATGAACAAGAGCAGTCCTGCTGTATTTTAGACTCTATGTTTCTTTAAAGAACTAACACACTCAGTGCTGACATGAGGGAACAGAATCTTTCGTCCTTCTAGTTTTCACAGCTGAGACAAGTGGAAGACAACACTTAAATATTTCTAAACCTTTCAGAAAAGGTGTCTGAAATAGAGATAAGAAATTTCTCTCTGAAGGAAAAGCAGTACCTCCATAAAAGGGTTTCAAATAGGTTGATGATTTGCAGAGATAGCCTCTGTTTGGCTGGTATTCTGTACCAGTTCCACTGAGTTTGTTACAGAGTTTCCAGTCAACCCTACCGAAAGATTGCAAAAATCATCTTGGTATCTTGCTTAAGCAAAGGCAAGACAATTTATCTCAGTTATTTGCCCAAAAAGTATTACTGTCTTTTCTCATAACCTTAAAATGAAACAAATCATAGATAAAACAACCCTTAGACTCCTTTTGAAAACTTCTAAATGTCTGAACTTCATAATGGCCCAATTTCCAGTGAGTTGTGCAAAGAATAGGCATCCAAATATCTTGTGTGTGAAAGCAAATGATTTTAAGAACAAGCTGAAATGAAACGGCAATTTAGTTAAGAAATCCTCAATTTCCTGGAACTCTGAAGAGCTGATTTTCACAGAGGTGCTTCAATATTGTTTTTACTTTGTCCCCTTCACAAACACAAGATTTTTGTGGGGATTTTTTGTTTGTTTGTTCTTTATAAGGCTTAATTAAAAATATCTGAGATTTCCCTGGACTAAAGAAAATAGTCTAAAGTCAAGGAAATAAGCATTATATGTAAGAAAACAAAGAACGATTGACAAATAGAAAGTAGAACAATTGACGAAAGTAAAAAGCAACCCACAAAGATAGACATAACCATGACAGAAGAGTTGGAACTGAGAGAGGTGGAGTTGTTCAGGCTCCAGGGATACCTTACAGCAGCCTTCCAGTACCTACATGGGGTCTACAAGAAAGCTGGAGAGGGCCTTTTCAGAAGGACAGTAGGTTTAGATTAGATATTAGGAAGAAATTCATTGCTGTGAGGGTGATGAGATACTGGAGCAGGCCTCCCAGAGAAGTTATGGATGCCCCATCATTGCAGTGTTCAAGGCCAGGGTGAATGGGGCTTGAACGGTGTCTCTGTCCACAGCAGAGATTTGGAACCAGATTATCTTTAAGGTTCCTTCCAACCCAAACCATTTTATGATTCTAAATTTTTATTACTTTAGGAAATTATACATAAGAAAAGGTTATCTGTGGTCAGACAAAATATTAAATGTCAGCTTTGATCACCTGGTAGAAAGCTCATTGCAAAAGCTGCTATTGGAGCTGAGATGGAAGTGAGGATTCTTTGAAGTAGAGTATTGAGTTAAACAGGCATAGAGATCTATATGAATACAAGACAGACTTTTCTGAAACGGCAGCAGCTCTAATACCTTGTAGCTGGCATGGACACCTATCCCACTGTGAACTGCTACCCAGGTGCAGTCTACTTCTGTTCTGGTGTGCTATGGTGCTAGGTTGCTGCTGATATGTACACCATCCATGCCTAGCACTGGAGAAACATGAGACTCATGAAGAAAGAGGAGGTTACAATGTTCTGGTAGGAATGGACACCAGTGAGTGTCCCTAATGTAAAAGTCACCAGTATTTTCATATCAGCAGAGTAAGAGAGAAGCATGCAAGCTGCTGGACATTTGAGGGAGGCAGGGAAAAGGGTGAAGAGAAGAAGGAACTAAGTCTGGTACATTAAAGGAGATGATTACCTGGCATGTTTGTACTTATGTAAAAAAAATCAATAAAACTTAGTGTTGGAAGTTAAGGTTAGAGAAAGGAGATTTGTTATATATAGAAAAGAAGCATAATGGGAAATGGAAAAGCATAATTTAAAGAGAATTAAGACATGGTGAGAAGAGATAAAAAGGTAAATTTCAAACACAGTCCAAAGTAAAATTCAGTCATTACATATCTATCCCTGTTACATTCCAATAGGTTCTTTGAAGTGCTAACAAAAAGGATGAACACATAGGAACCATAAAAACTAAGGTGATGATAATATAAGTGAAAAGAAAGAGAATGCAGCAAAACAGAAGAGAATTAGGAGAACAATCCGTCCTGATTTATGTTCAACATAAAAAATGGCTGCTCGTTGTTGCTCAGTACAGTCAGGTGATCAAAGATCATAAACAGAAAATGTGTTGCAGAAACATGTTATAATGAGGAGGAGAAACAATTGAGTAAAGCTGATGGACTCTGAATGGAAGAGAACCACCATTTAGGGTGAAAAGAATAATGTTGCAAATAGGTATATTGCACAAGAAAAGGGAGGTGAACAAGGATGACATGGGTAATACTTTAAGATACAATTGACTGTGCTTTAAGATAGGTGCAAGTGAATGAAATGAAAAGAGAAAGGATTATCAGAAAAGACACTGAATAAAAAAACCAGCATATGAACAAATCATCTTCCATTTTCTCACTTTGCTTTTAAAACAAATGACAGCAAGTATTAAATGCCTCTTTAAAATGAAATACACAAGCAACTTAGAAATGCAAGTGTGTTAATCAATGCAGACTCAGTATAATTGTAGTAATAATTCTGTTAAAGAACACATTAAACAAAGAAGATTAAACAAAAGGTGTGGAGTACTAGGAAGGTGAGAGATGTGGAAATATGTTATTAAACTGTATAATTGAATGGTCACAAGGAAGAGAAAAGGCCAAAAATAATCTTGTTGTGTTCTGAGTGAGTATAATTATGGAACATCCAAGGGCAAGGAATATGGATATGGTGTAAGTATCATTTGCTATGTTAGAAGGCAGTGAAAGTTGAATAAATAGATTAAGAACTGATGTTACTGATGCTTACTGTAATCCCAAAATGAATCAAAGGATGACTGAAATCAGGAAGAGCAGCTGTGTTTTTTTGATTTCAAGAAATATTTATCCATGTAAAATAGATGAGAATTAAACATCTGAATTTTAAATTCTGGGAAAAAACAATGCAATGGAAACTTTGAATCATACTAGCTATTAAGAGAATATTATGAGTGGTGTTGCTCATCTTCATACTTAAACCAGATTTTTTCTTTTCTAGTCTAACTTCAAGCTTTTCAAAATTCTTTATTGTATGCTTTGAATAAAACCTTCCCTTTAATGAAAAGCAGTTTGCAAGTAAATTCTGTTTGGAATGCTAGGTCTGAAATCTAAATGAAAAAGATCACAGCATATGTTACTAGTTATTTCAGCATGAATTTTACCTTGTGAAAATAAATGTCATGTTTTCCACATTTGATCAAACCAGTCAGTTAATGTGTGCTGTCTATTTTGATCATAACCAAGTTTGACTGCCAAGGTGAAGAGCATCACCAAATGGATTAACATATGAAAGCAGAGATTAAAGTGCATGTTGTATGGAGTCTGTTGGCATGATTTTTTATTTTACAAACTAAAAAAGCAGACCTATCAAATCAAACTTCACTGTTGGTTTGTTGGTGTTTTTTCCATTCTTGTAATTAAAAGTGTATCTTCTGACACGTGCATAGCTGTGTTACATTCTGCTAGTCATCTCAGAAAAACATCCAAGTTATATCTTCTTGCAGCATATGAATAATTCTCTTTTGTTACAGTTTGGGTATGGAATAAAAGGAGTAAGTGGAACTTTTATATGTCATGAAACTTTATTTTATTGGTACCGTAGTACTAATTATTGGATCCAATATGAAGCATTGCACTCTTTAATAAGTACTGTGTTATCTTACAAAGTTCTGTTCACTCATAGTTATGGCTCTGGGTTTTTTTGTTTTGTTGGTTTTGGGGGGGGTGTTTGTTTAATATAATTTTATTTTGATAACAGGAGACCTGTTATATTTGAGTATTTCTTTGTAGTTTTTATTGAATTAAGAGAATAGTCTATATGTAATTGAAAACTTTCATGGTGTAGGTACAGCAAGAAAAGTCCTGAATTATGGAGCAATATTATGATGCTGAGACAAAGTTTACACTGTGCTTTCCACACTTGGCATGGAGAGATGCATAAAAATTAACAGTGCATGCTATTTAATTTTCAAGTCTCTCTCTCTGTTTTTTTTCTCTAATTCAATTGAAATAGGCCTTAGCAAGAGATTTATAGGGCAAGATAAACTGATAAATATGTGCACACAGCTATTTAAAAAGTTTTACTCCAGTGACTATAATTTGTGGGAAGTGTTAGATTTCTAGCATGAAGATCTCATGATGAGTAAATAGTTTAATTTCATAAAGTGACGTGCACAAAATGATTCAAAAATATTTTGAAAGTGCTAACTAAAACAACTGAGCTTAAATAATAAATAATAACACATAAAGGAGATTTTAAAATAGTTAAGTATATGACGGAGATGCAGAAAGAGATAAATAAAACAGACTCCTAACAATAAAGATTGTGCAGGCACTGATATGAGAATGAATTCCCTAAGCTAATTTGCAGTAAGTTAAAATTTGCTATACATGTCAGATGAGGCAAACAAAGCCTTAGTTACTTTCTAAGAGGATCTTCCATTCCCTTTTTATCCTGTATATCTGATACACTAATATTTGTATTAAAACAGTAGTCATACTTCTTAAGAGACATCTTTTCTCACCATTGAGGTAAATATGAAAAAGCCGAGATAAAAATTGTACATCTTCCTCTTCTGTTGTCAAGAGAAGTTACTTTACAGTGTAGCAATATAAAATGTAGAATCTTAAAAAGCTTTATGCTTAGTACTTCAGAGAAAGGAGTCTCTGAACATTTAAATGCTCAACATGAAGACAAGCTTGCGAATGTGCCATGAAGAAGATGATTTAATGAGCTCAAATATATACATGTGTGTATAATTAAAGAGTTGGCATCTGGTTTGTTTGTTTGTAGTTTGTTATGAAATATATATTGTGTTTTTGGGAAGGAGCAGCTGAGTGCTTCATGCTTTCTCTCAGCTGATGAAATCCCCCCCACCAGCAGAGGGGGCTTGCTCTGAGCATGCTTGAGGAAAAGAAGCTTTGGGAGTGCAAAAGGCAAGGCAGGAAAGCTGATCTAATATTTAAGGGGTAAGAGAGCAGGAAGCCTGGAGAGGGGATGTAGACCTACAGTCAGGTTGCAAAGCTGATGGAAAGAAAAAAATATCCTAAAGCCCCAAATGAGTTAGGAACTTCTGTAACTGAGCATTAGAACTTGGAACAAAAGTTTAGAAAAGGACCTGCTCTGCCAGGGCACAGTGACTTGAGTGAGACCTTTTTATAATTATTCTCGTTCTCTTATATTTCTCAGAAAATGATTTTTTTCACATAAAAAGAAAATATATTATAGTCCAAGAAAAATTGGTGTTTGAATGTAGGGGCCATTTCTGACATTTGGGGGTGCTCATTTTAAAAAGGATCTATTGACAGAGCAGCCTTTCAGCTTTGACCCACTATACTGAATTTGGCTGGGATAGATTTAGTTTTCTTTATAGTATCCTGTAGTGTTATGTTTCAGATTTGTGACCAAAACAATTTTGATCATACAAGGACATTTTAGTTTTTGCTTAACAGTGCTTGCACAGCATCAAGGCCTTCTCTGCTTACCATGCTGCCCATCCCAGCAAATAAGCTGGGGATATGCAAGAAGCTGAGAGGGGACACAGCCGGGACACAGATGACCCCAACCAATGCCAAGTGATATTCCGTACCATATGGCATCATACTCAGTGATAAAAGCTGATGAAAAGGAGGAAGGGACCACGTTCAGGGTTGTGGTGTCTGTCTTCCCATGTAACCATTAGGCATGATGTAGCTGCGCTTCCTGGAGATGGCTGAACACCCTCCTGCCAAAGTAGCCAATGAATACCTTCATTTGCTTTATTTACATGCACAGCTTTTGCTTTACCTATTAAACTTTATCTCAACCCATGAGTTTTCTTTCTTTTACTCTTTTCATGCTCTCCTCCATCTCACTGTGGGGGAGAGACAGGGGGTGTGGGTTGTGTGTGAGGGAGCAGCTCAAGGGGGCTTCCCTGACCACTGGAGTTAAACAACACCCACTTAGGGTCAGTCAAAATACGTAAGCTGTTCATTTTAATAGTTACCTGTGATAATATAATGATGCAACGGGTGACTATTTCAGATGAAGTCTTTAAGTAGACAGCTTTCATGACTCAAAATTATTGATTGGGAAAAGGTTGTTTGTAATAAATAGCCTTTTAGCCTCTTACAGACCCAAAATATGCAGAGGAGCATAAGGTTAATAGGTTTAATCTGTATGAGACCTGTACCAAAAGAGATTTGTTCACTTTGCTCTGACTGCTTTTCTTCATTTTGGCAAAAAAGGAAAATTGATGTGAATACTTTGCCTCATAGGCAAATTCAGTCATGGATGTTTTATGTATTTATTTACAAAGATGCTACCATATGTGTTTACATAAACAGTATGGAAAACACATTTGTTGGGTGGGTGGGGTTGTTTTACATTAAGTGGCCAGCATTTGTATTAAAACATAAAAGGGCTTTACCTTTCTAAATGCAGTACTTGCTAAGAAATACTTTGATTTTTTTTTTTTTTTGGTAAAATCATGAATTCAATGGATTGCTAACTTTTGTTTCCTTGATATCTCTTCTAGGATTTATTTATACCTGTGGTGGAACTTTAAAAGGACTTAATGGCACTATAGAAAGCCCTGGCTTCCCATATGGATATCCAAATGGCGCAAACTGTACATGGGTTATAATAGCAGAAGAAAGAAACAGAATACAGATCGTCTTTCAATCTTTTGCTCTAGAAGAAGAATATGATTATTTGTCATTGTATGATGGACATCCTCATCCTGCAAACTTTAGGACAAGGTAAAGAAGAAATATTATTAAAATCAAATTTATACTAATATCTTAAAAATATATGAGAATATATTTAAAGCTGTATTTTTAAATTATGGATTCTTTCATATTTAGTCTTTAAGGTGTACTTTCTTTAATTAATCATAAATGCCAAAATCTAGATCATGTGCTTTAATTTTAGTTAAAGTAAGTGCTGAAATTAATCTAGCCCTCATAAAAGTTGTCTCAACAAAATGTAATTCATTAAGAAGTGTATGAGCAGGGATAAATTAACATAAAGAGAGTATGAGATTGTGGACGTCTCAGTTTGCATGATCTAGTAGCAGTAAAACTTTTGTAATCTTTTCTTTTGGAGGCTTTTGATCAAGATCAAGAAAATATAACATATTTAAGATAGACTGGGTAACTTTTTTTTGTAATTGTACGTGAGCATCTTCTAAGAAAAAGGGATTACAACAGTGAAAAAATCAGTTTCAAATATCAACAATGTGATGGGTCACAGAATATTTTTTTCTGAGTCTATTTCAGAGTCATGGCCCAGATTTTTAGTTCTGGAAGGTTGCAGCTTGAAGAATACATAATAATTCAGCAATTGCAGCAGATATATTAGTCATACATTTGCTAGTTATCTTTATTATCATCTCTCTTGACTTCTCTAAGTCAATTTGTCATCTACCTAGGCTTCTGGCATGGCGCCACACAACATCCTTGTTGTTAAATAGGAGAGATATGTATTTCATGGATGAACTATTTGACGGATAGCATGGTGGCTGCGTGGCCACATCCAAAGAGTTGCAGTCAACAACCTAAAGTCCAAATGGAGATCAGCAACAAGTGGTGTCCCTCAGGGAGTCTGCATTGAGACTAAGACTATTCAATATCTTTGTTAATGATGTGGATGTGGAATTGAGTGCAGTCTCAGCAAGTTTGCCTATGACACAAAGCTGAGTGGTGCAGTTAATTTGCTTGAGGGAGGGGGTGCCCAGGAGAAAGTCATGAGGTTCAACAAGGCCTAATGTAACATCCTACACCTGAGTCTGGTCAATTTTCAGTGTCAATGCAGACAGGGGGTTAATGGATTAAGAGCATTCTTGCAGAGAAGGACTTGGGCATATTGGTAGCTGAAAAATTGGACATGAATTGGCAATGTGCAATTGCAGCACAGAAAGCCAACTGTACCCTGGGCTGCATCAAAAGAGGCATGACCAGTAAGCTGAGGGAGCTGATTCTTCCCCTCTGCTTTGCTTTTGACTCCACCTGGAGAACTGTGTTCAGCTCTGAGGTTCCCAGCACAAGAAGGACAGACCTGTTGGAGCAGGTCCAAACAAGTCCACTAAAATGATCAGAAGGCTGGAGCACCTCTCCAATGAAGAAAGGCTGAGAGAGCTGGGGTTCAGACTGGAGAACAGAAGGCTCCAGGGAGACCATATTGTGACCTTTCAATATTTAAAGGGGACTTAGATGGAGAGAGACTTCTTACCAGGGCTTCTAGTGACAGGACAAGGGGCAATGGTTTTAAACTGAAAGGAGAGTATATGGGGACTTGAGCACCTCCCTTATGAAGAAAGGCTGAGAAAGTTGGGGCTGTTTAGCCTAGAGAAGAGAAGGTTGTGTGGAGACCTCATAGCAACCTTCCAGTATCTGAAGGAGGCCTACAGGGAACCTGGAAAGGGACTTTTCTTTAGGAACTGTAGTGATAGGAAAAGGGGAAATGGATACTAATTTAAGGAGAGGAAATTTAGGTTAGATATTAGGAAGAAAAGTTTTACTGTGAGAGCGATGAGATACTGCAACAGGTTGCCCAGGGATGCTGTGGATGACCCAACCCTGGCAGTGTTTAAAGCCAGGTTGGATAAAGCCTTGAGAAACCTGGACTAGTGGGAGCTGTCCCTGCCCATGGCAGGGGGTTTGGGACTAGATAATCCTTAAGGTCCTTTCTAACTCCTTAACATTCTGTGATTCTATGATTAAGATTAGATATGAGGAAGAAATTCTTTACAAAAAGGATGGTACAAAAAGATAATGGAACAGGTTGTCCAGAAAAGCCGTGGTTTTGAGTAACCTGATTGAGTGAAAGATGTCCCTCTCCATGACAGTGGGGTTGGAACTAGATCATCTTCCAAACCAAACCATTTCATGATTTTATTGTTCTATGATCCTGAAATTAAATGCAATATCTGTTCCTAATTAGAGAACATCTAGTTTCATTTTACTTTGCATAATGCTGCTCAAATAAAGGGATGTGTTTTCATAATGTTGTATGGCAAGTGTTGATTCACTGGTAATGATTTTTTTATTTATTTATTTTAACTATTGCGTAACAATCCAGCATCTGTTCACTAAAAGGAAAATGTAACTTGATAGTAGGAGGAAACTAGAACAGCAAAATTCTTCATCTCAAATCTGTGCAGGATGTGAATTCTGTTTGTCAAATGGTTAACAGTCAGTGGATATGGAGAAATGCATCTCTAATGAAATTGTTTTTCTTTGTACTTCTGTGTTTCCATTTCTACTTCCTGTTTCATGAGTGTATGCAATTCTGATACCAGCTGCAGGAAAGAAGGAACCCATAGCTAACAGATTTGAGAGTTTTCTTTCAAAAAACAAGAAAAAAATAAGATTGTGTAGTTTTCCTCCTTTCTGTCCACTCCTCAAAAGATAAAATTGTGATTTTCGCAAATGTAAGAGCCCAAAAAGGCCCTCACTTGCAGTCAAGACTTCTATTGGCGAGTCCACTATGAATTGTAATCTCAAGGAGTATGTGAACAATGTTGTGCACAAATGCTAAAGAATGTAACAGTTATTACAGTTAGGAATCAACAGTCCTTACTGAGTTACAATTTTAATGAGCATCAGGGAAGGGGATGGAAAGAAGTAGAATTCTTGCAAAGGCAGAATTATTTTTCTTGAGGTCTTGTTCAAGCTGCTGAAAAGGTTTATATGTATTTGTGTCCACATGTAAATTCATACATATACATGTAATGTATCTGGACACACAGATATGTAGATACCTATATTCATTTACAGATATATATTTGCAGTATTCTTTTAAAATGAAACTAACCTTTCAGTGTTGGAGGCTTGGGATTTATTTTTTTTTTTAAAGGTCATTACCTTGAGGAGAAAGTAATGGAAACCTGTCACACTTAAAAGTTTTGGTATTGTGTATTTAGGATGCCATTGCATTCTGGTGAAGAGCAGTATAAGCAGCTGTGTGGAAGAGAGTAGAATAAGTCAGCACTTTAAAAGAAAAAGACGATTAAGCCTAAGTACAGGTCTTGAAATAGACTATTTTTGCAAGACTTACTAGATTTTGCCAGAGTGTGGGTGCAGTAGAAGAATAGTACACATTTGTGTGAGTGGAGAATTGGGTTTTAAATTAAGAAAGCGTGATAGTGAAATTATGCAAGCTTTACTAAATCTTTCATGGTAACATTTACTTTCTCAAATTGCTGTAGCAAGTAGTGTGGTGATGTTTCGTCGGGTTTTCTTTTTACAAAAGGTTTTTATTTAAACAAGTGAAGTTTTACTGAGGTACAGTTGCTCGTGAAAACCATTCTTCTAGCATGACAGTGGATTTTACTTGGTGACATTAATGAAGGTGTAATTACCCTTGTCATCCTCCATTTATTTTTGTAACAGACAAAAATATTTTCAGGAGACTACACATGTATTTGAAAAATATCTAACTGGACAGCTAAAAAAACTCTCAGACAAGGTCACTTTTTCTACTTTCACTTCAATATTGTGAAATAAGTTTCTATATGAATTAAAATGATTTTGCAATTTGACTATTCATGAAGTTCGTGGCCCCTGACTCCATCTTCATCCGGTGTTGTACTTCTTTGTTTAATTGGTCTCCTCAGAATTGAATCCTGTTGAAATTGCAGTCATTGACAGTCTTCAGTGAATGCTCAACAACCTTGACTGATTTAGGTGGCACTTAAATGGCAACAACCTTGACTGATTTAGATGGCACTTAAATGGCAACTAAACAATAACAAATGGAAGAGAAGCATGTCAGATATGGCCATTGTGGAAAGTGTACAGTCAATGTTACACTTGCTTCTTTGTGTAACTATCTAAACCCCAAACCAAAATGAAAACAAAGAAAATCCCCAAATAAAAAAAAAAAATAAAAAAAACCACAAAAAACCCCCCCACCAAACCAAACCAACCAACCAAACAGAGTAAAACAGCAAACCAAATGTAAAAAAAAAACAAACTAGGATTTGATTTTCTATGACCACTGTTAAATTGCAAATTGTATAGACCCTATTTTGGAAAGTAACTAATACTTCCAACTGCTATTCTGAGAGAAAATGTTGCATTTCCAGATAAAATCCTGCTCCATTTTTCAAAAATTTCTCTCTTTCACATTATTTTTGTGTGGTACTATATGAATAATTTCAGCCAAGCTGATAATGTATTTTCAATTTTCTGGGTGCCCAGCTTTAGAAACAAGAGTTTTGTTTGCACTAGTGATGAGAAATTCCATCCTTTATTTAAATTAGCAGAAGGTATGTTTGGACCAATAAAACATCACATAAATCAATTGCTTTGCAAAAGCCAGTTGGAGTGATCTGATGATACCTCCTGCATGTTATGAAAATATTTTTGAGTGTAATTTTTAAATAATTCACTGTAGTAGCCACTGCCTTATCTTAGGGCATAGGGCACAAGCCAGGAGTTGAGGAGACCTTGCTCAGGCTGTGCTTTCACTTTTCTTTAGCTACTTGTGGTTAATTTTCTCCTAGGAACTTTGAATGGAAGGAAGCTTTAAACATTCACAGTGTTTAAAAGGGGAGTTAATACTTCTAATCTCTTGTATTTAAGCAAGATAAATCATCCTTTCATCTGCACTCCCTGCTGAGGCCACCAAGAATCAAATGCACAGGTTACCTGATCAGTGCTTCTGAGCTGCATAGGAGAAATTAACTGAAATTACTGGAGGCATCCACTGCCTGCTCTCTGTTGATGAATTGCTCTCCTAAAACATCTGACTCCCTAATTATGCATACATTTTTAACAGTTACTCTCCTTGAAGAGAAAAACGTTCTCAGTAGATTAATAAGTAGATCTTTAAAATTTCAGGATGCTATTAGTGTTAAATATAATTTGGTAGTGTACCCTCACTCAAGTACTTCCAAAGGTTTGAATTTGGTACTAAATGAGCAGATTCATACTGACTATATGATGTGACTAATTAAAATCAGAGGAAAAAATGGGCATAAAAATATGTAAAATTAAAATTAGTCCTTAATATTGATTAATATTAAATATTGTTACACTTGAAGGTAGGTCAGCTGGCTCTGGGGTGAGGCTATTCTAAATGCAAAGGACATGAAAAAATATTGGAGAGGCCAGAACAAGAAGCCAGTCCACGTTCTCTAACCATGCCATAGGAATGGGACCTGCTTCAGTGGTCTAGAGAACCACAGAGGGACCACAATGAGCACTTTCCTCAGCTGGTACGGGAACACCCTTGTGGATTGGTTGAGCACCTTGTTGTCAGCCCATCAGTGCATGGTCCTGGCAGGATAACACTGTCAGATACCTCTCTCTTCATCATAAATGTATAGTAGGTATTTCTGACAACATAAGCAAACACTGTGTTTTGGCTCAAAACCAGTCACAAATTTAAGGTACACTTTCTCTGAATAATTTACATTTTTTGATTTTAGAGTGTTGAAATCATAGAATTATTCATCCTTTTCTCTACATCTAAAATTTTATTGAAAAACCTTCAGAGCATTTGAGAAATTAAAATAAAAAACCCCAAACCAACCAAATCCAAAGTAAAAACAATACTAATTTTATGTTCTTACTTCAAAAAGAAATAACATGAAGTAAAATACTAACAATTCTCAGTTTTAAAAGGGGAAGAATATATTTCTGGAAGACTAGATTTTGCCTATAAAACTTTCAGTTTTTAAAGTGAAAGAATTATAATTTACATTTTACATTGCTAAATTGTAAAAATTATCTTACAGAAATGTTACGATGAAAGAGGGCTAGCAAAAGAATGAGTACTAGCACTAGGAGAAATTTCCAGTGCCCTCATTTAATAGCTCTGCTTGCTTCTGCATTTCTTTTTCTAACTATGCTTCATATGTGTGTCTCCTTTTAACAGACAGCAGTCTGTGTAAAACAGTCAATGGGGCTATTCTGCTGAGATTAGTGCAGCCTCCAGCTTGGTTTGTCAACTAAGGCCACCCTAGTAGCTACAGTAATCTTTTTTTTTTTTCTGACTCAAGCCTCTTCCTTCTCCTGGTCCTTTGAACTTTACCCATATGTCTTTGTGAACATTTATGTGTGTGTTACATCTCTCACTATTTCCCAGATAAACTCCTTAGTGTAGGTTTTTTTGGAAACCATTATGATATTATTTATTTTTATATACTTGCTATATATTACTATTGGAGCAAGTGGTTCAATCTTTCTCATATTGATTCTCATAAGCCCCATATTTTTACCTTGTTTTTATTTTGTTTTTGCCTCCTTCCTCCACTTCTGCTATGTCAGGATGCAGTGGTTTTAACACCATCTGGAAATTAAACTCCAAATAAGCCACTCCCCTCCTCTGCTCCTTCTGGTAAGGGACGGACAAAAGCAGAGACTATGGGTTAAGATAAAAATTTACTGAAAGCACAAAACTATGGAGTAAGAAACGCATGATAACAATTAATAATAATAATAGCAAAAGTGTATAAAAAGAGAAGGTGTTTTACCCACAACACCACTGGGATCAAAAACGAGGTGATGTACTCTCCTCCTAGGTCGTGTCCACATGGCTTCCCCAGACATAGGAAAGGTGGTGTGAATGTAGTGCATGTAGTGCAGGGTGCCCTGAGCTTGTGCCAATGTCTTGTCTGGGCAAAATGCCATGAGAGTGTGTTGATTCTCCTTTCTGAACCCAAATTTTGTTGTGTGTAGCTCAATTTTACTTCATGCACGTGTATCCTTTTGTTCTTTGTAAGTTATTTCTCATATGAGCAATTCCTTCTTTACTTAAACCATATGAAAAACCCTTTCTGAATACGTTATCACTTCATTTAGATTATTTCCATTTCAAATGGCACTTGGAATATCTAACTCCAAGTTATTTCTGTACCTTTCATCTGCTAATATAATAGTTGCTCAAGTCAGCAGACAGAAGTAATAAAGAAAAAAATGTGAGCTCTGGGAGGTCCTAGATTAAATCAGACAGAGACAAGATCTCCTTGACTGTTATTAAGTCAAGGAGGCTTTAAGTCTTTAAGACATGTCAGAGTGCAATATTTGCAGTCATTTAGGTCTTTATTCACAACTAACCTTGACAACTGAAACTTAAAAAGCTTCTGTTTTCACTCTCCTGTTTAAGTAATTTTGGATATTGATGTAGAACAGGACTTGTTGATAGGAAAACAATGGACCATTTACTGAACCACAAAAAATTTCCATTGTCAACCTTTGATTTTTTTGGGGGGTAAGACTGTTTATTATGCCCTAAGTACATATATTTTTTTTCTGTCATCACTGTTCACTTTCTGTCCAAATTGTCAGCCAGAGAAAATACTGTGAGGTGATTAGGATCAAATTAAGGATTCACCACTTTGGAAACACCTTCCAACCTCTTGTCACAGAGTCACTGATTTTTATTTCAGCTGCTCCACTGCTCTCTAGATTTCTCCATTATTTGCATAGAAAGGAAGGAACTTGAGAATTTAGGGACCAGTGAACAAAACCAAAGAGGGTGACACTCTCCCTTACAAAAAAAAAGAGAAAATAAAAAAGGTATAAGTGCTAGACAAAGACCAGTGAGGAGATAAGGATACGGAAAGCAACAAGAACAAAGACCAATGCAGATGGAGGGAGCAATGGCAATTAAAAAAAAGAAAGAAGGCAGAGTGAACCAACAATCAAAGTAGAAAATTATGATACAGATAACAGAACTGAATGAATCTTAATAAGAAAATTTTCACTGCATGAATAAAGAAATATAAATACTGCAAAGGCGTAAACAGAAGATATGTAGAATGTTGAAGTGAAAATTGGTAGCAGCACACAGCAATAAATATGGCAAAACTTGTAGATAAGAGAAACAGATAATTGAAATAAATGTAACAGAATATAATGTAATGGTAAATGTAGTAGTACACAGATATTCAGCTCTGAGATGGATTCTGACTAAATGTCTAGATATTTATTGAGACAGAAAGGTAGATAATTAAAACTGATTGAAGAATTTGCTTGCCTAAACAGGGTGCAGCTGGTCTCTTGAATTTATGCTTACATTGCTGCAAAGAAGCCAAACTTTTGCAGGTTAGGAAAAAGTAGTTAGCTGTCAAGAAAATCCAGAGTTAAATGGCAAGGTTTTAAAACCAAAATCAAACCTAAACCAAGCCAAACTAAATCAAACCAAATGAACCAACTACAATTTTGGCAATTATTTGAAGGTGGAGGTAACTTTCTACTAAGTGATCTTAGGAAGAGGCTTTCCCTTTATCAGCCTTCCATGGGATATTTTGTCTGAACTGGATGGCCAATCTGGCTACTTTGAAGTAGCTGATGTACATAGGACTATCTTGTTTACTTCTCATGTAATGCAAGAAAAAACTCTTTTACACTCTCTGAGATTTATTATCTACTTTGGAAAAGCTGGTAACATGCTTTAACTGGTAGCTAACTCCATATGAAGAGTGCAAGTACCAGTTTTATAGGGAGATGAGCATGGTGATCTCTGAGAATTTTACTTATTCATTTCTTTGTATTGTTAAATTGCTCTATGGGATTTGAAACAGCCTGGGAAGAAAATCTGATTTTTGTTGTGAAGGCCACTTATATATGATGAACTTACATGACATTGTAACACAGCATGCCAGCACAGTCTGTGGCCATTAGTTTTCCACCTATGTTTCAGTTACAATAAGGAAAAGAATGATAGTTCACAATAATAGTCTTGTCCCAGAAAGTTATAGTCTGTGCGATAGGCTCTTTCTATTACAGGGTTGTTTAACGGTTAGACCTGTTTACATGACAGAAAGGTAACTCTTAAACCAGTTGTTAAATTCACCTTCTATTGTTGCAGCTGACAGCATCAATAAAGTTACCTCATAAAGTTGATAATTGAATCAGAATGTATCTGGAACAACCATATACTATTACTATACTAAGCCCTGAACATTTAGTTCCTATATGAATATACTATTTCTATTGTTTTTGAAGAAAGGCATGATCTTTCTCTTTTAACTGGTATGTCTGCAGAAAGCAAAAAAAGAGAGATGAGTTCTTGTGTGAATATATATATGTTTTTGTGTGTGTATTTACATATACACTAATTAGAATGAATTAATGATCGGGTATGAGGCTTGAGCTAGAGAATGTTTCTCTCTGTCTCTCTAATATTTGTCTTAATTTGTCTTAAATTGACTGTGATTGCTTATTACTGAAAAGTGACTCCTGTAGATTCATTGCATAGCTAGAAGTGAATATTTTGTCATCCAGTAGGTTATTTACCTAAGAACAAGTTAATGTCAACAATGTATTGTAAATCTCTGAATATATTGATATGGATGAGTGATTTTTCCTACCAATAAAACCCCCAAACCAATAAAAAAGGGCAAAAAACATCTCAGAGATTCTTTTACATGTTAGTAGCATCAAATAGTCTGTAAATCCACTGTCAGTTCTTGTGTAATCAGTGCAAGTCTTTAGTGTCTAAATATGGCAACACAGATAGTTATGCAAAAGTGTATTTTTTATTAAGATTTACAAATTCAGTCATGAATTTATAAGATTTTGTTATATGGTCCAATATGCTTCCATTTTTTCATTGTAAAACATATATACAACACATCTACTTTTCAAGGTGTATGGGAAACTCAGGTTCTATACATCTATAACATCTGTGCAAACAACTGAAGTAATTTTCCTAGTTATTTAGAATATTGGGTGCTGCTGAAATGGAAAGGGCCTAGTGTAATGATCTGAGTAATAAATACTAAATACAAAATTGAGGGAGGTTATGGAGAGATAGTACACATATATACAATCTTTGATATATGTCTTTTATTACACCGAGTTCTAAGGGGAAAAAAAAGAAGTGAGATATGAGAGGAATGAGAAGAGATGGATGCTGTAAAGGGCACAGCAGACCCATGTACACTCCCAAATGGAAGCATACATTCACAAAAATGGCAACATCCTGAGTGGTGATAACAGCTGTACTTTTAGGCTATTTTTGTACTGTAAGTTTTCATATACTGCAGTATTTCAATTGCCATTTAGAAAGTAGCTGTTGATAAATTTCAAAAGGATTTGTACTATTTGAAGGAAATAGTAAATATTAAAGGACACGATTTGACCACGGCAAAATCTGGAATTAAGTCAGAGTATTGTTTGGTTTGGTTTGGTTTGGTTTGGTTTGTTTGTTGGTTTTTTTCTTATTTAAATCTAAGTAATTTCTTAGGTTACTGCCTTAATTACATTCTATGGTACTGGATAATCCAACTCTATAACCTGGATGAAAAAGTCACGGTGACATGCTAATCAAGCAAATCACCTTTCACAGCGATTTGATATTGATAATTGCAAAAATATTCTTTGTCTAGTCCAAGTGCCATTGTAAACATATTATACCAGACCATGGGAAAATTAATCATGGCTGTAATAGTCTCTATTAATTATTTTTATTCCCTGTGTGATTTCAAGTGAATATAAGAAGTGAAAATATATTTAAATGTAGAATTGGAAAAAAATACTTAAAATGTCAAAACATCACAAAAAGGAAAATAAAAAAAAACAAGTGGACCTCTTCACTGGCCAAAATACACAACTCAGAAATATGAAAAATAACATTATTCACTATGTAAATGAGCTTAACGGGTTTTTTCCCAAATTAAAGGCTATAGAAAGTATTATAAAAGGTATTTTGTTTCCATATATAACTAATATGGACAACTCTCATCCTCAGGATATGTATTATAAATTCTATAAGATATAAGGTTAAAGATGAAGCAAAAATTAAAATGGAGATATCTCTCTTTTCTGAAGTGCAAAACAATGGATTTGACTAGGATTTCACATGAAAAATAAGTACTGAATGTATTTGTATCTTCTTTTCATAATATTGCTTTTACTATTGAACCATTTTCTACAATTTATCTTTTATTTCATTTTATTCCATACTACACTCCTCAGTGAAATTGCTTTATCCATCTGTGTTCTACCTTTCTAAGACCACCCTAATTAATCATCATCTCATAATTTTCTTTTTTGACTTAACCATTTCCTATTTGCAGTTCTATCTGTGAATTACCTCTTTTGAAGATCAATTTTTATTTAGGATTTCACTAAATCACTAAAATTACAAACTCACAAAAATTCCCCAACTACAAATACTCTAGACAAGTTTCTATTTCTATCCTAGTATTTGCACCTGTAATTAGCAGTATGCCCTGGATTTTGGGTGAAGTAGGTTTAATCTTTCTGTATCTAAGGTTTTCTTGATGGTTGTCTAGGGAAATGAAGCCTGGTTTGTTTGCGTTTATTCTTTTCCCCAGAGTATTATTGGACATTGTTTTCTTGCTGTTTGGAACTGCTCTAGGTTATCGATCAACATGCTGTAATACCAGGTTTCATTATTATGCTAATGTGATCCAGATTTATATGGCAGCGGTTCTTAACACTGATTTATGTGGTGCAGCTGTAGGAAATTTTTTAACTGATAGTAAGCCATGAAGAAGCCATACCAAAACCAGGAGTTACTTTTTTCTTTAAATAGTAATAATCTTCATAAAACAAATTAATTTATTTTGTTTGTCTGGTTTTTCATGAAAAATGTGTTTGCTTAAACAAAGTGGTTTTTTTCAGATTGGTATTTAGACTAGCGGTCAGTTATTCTTGGTATTGAGCTCAAAGGTGAAATTTTAAGAAAGGTACAGAGCAGGACCAAGTTTTACTGTTCTGAAACATCCTATTCACTGTATGCCCTGTTAAGTGGATTGTGTCCAAAAAATAATTTTGAATTGATATCACACTTTGGATAATATCACTCAGTGGTTTGAAGAAGTTATATTTAGAATTTTTATAAAGTAGATATCCAAATAATGCAAGGACAATGAAAATGTCTGAAACTTCCTGTATAGGCCTTTTGTTTTACTGTCTTTATCAGTTATTGTAGTAAAAAGTAACAACTGTAACTCCTTATGTTGTTATGCAATGTGGGTATCTCACTCGCTCTTTTTTTTTTTTTTGTGAGATACCCTGTTTTTGTGAATGATTATTTCACTTTAAAGTCTTATTTACTCCACTATCTGGTTGTGTTAATGTCAGTCAAACTGGCTCTGATAAGGAAAACAGATAACACAGACTGACCTATTCTTTGATGATTGCAAAATAGATCAGCTAAGTGGACTCGTATTTCTATTGCAAATTTATTTTTATTTAGACTTACCCCCATTTATTAAAAGTTACATCCTAGCTCCAGACCTGTCAGACCTATAACTATTTACAGATGAACATTTTATATGTACATAGCTATTATCCAATCCTAAATACAGAGATAAACACTAGCTGCATTTTCTTACCTGGTTTCTGCAAAAGTAACAGAATCTTTGAAAATTTCTTTCCTGAAATGATTGTGGGTACATCTTTGTTAATTTTGGAAAGGTTCCTTGTTTGTTGGATCAGTTACTGGAAGATAATAAAAATTGGAGGTTAGAATAAGGTTCCTGTAATTCTTCTGTTATACTGGGTTAAAAATGTTTCATGTAACAAACATCACATAATTGTTTTTTTAATTTTCATATCATAGGAGATGTTTGAAGAGAACATCAAAAATTATATTTAATTACTGGAATATTTTTTAGGAAATTGGAAACTGAATTCTACTCTAGAGAGCATTTTTTCTTCCTAGCAAATCTTCTCCTTTTTGTTTTGTGGACATGGAAATAGTAAAGGCTTCACATGCATTCTGCAGGGGAAAGAGAAAAACTCAAAAGGAAAATTATCTACATGTTCCAAGTCCAAATTTTTAATGTAGATTTTTCTCCCTTGAAAGTGGGACCTTATCTTCTATTTTAAGCTCAAGTATCATTCCCTTAAAAAATGCTTTTCATTTTCCTGCTGGGAGTTTTGCTATAGTATCTTATATGTAATAATCAATATTGAATTAATTACCTACCTGCTATGAGACTGAAAATTACATGTTTATGTTATTTATGCTTATATAGTATATACATTATGCTTATGTAGTAGATATATTAATTTAGAACCCTTTGATTTTCTAGGTTTGTAAAGATTGTTATAGGGTCTCATTTATGGTTTGGTGGCATAAATAGTACCTCAAGTGTCACAACTATTTTCCCAGATTTGTCTTTTTCAGAATTTCAGATCTGTAAATGTAAAATATTTTCCATTATATCCTGGTTTTCTTCTCCTCTACTTTGTGTTAAATTTGGTTGTCTGTTTTGTTGTTTCTGTACCCTCCCCAGTCCCAAGGACATTTCAGAATAGATATGGGAAATTGAGAAATTAATTTCTCACTGGAGTGGTCAAAAATAATATCTCTATTCCTACTTCTCTGCTGCAGGGGATTCAGGCTCTGCCTTGAAGCGCCGTATGCTCCAACCCCTAAGTAGAAAGACAGCCATACCCCATGATGGAGGAGAGAAACCTTACTCTAGCCTTCTCTGGTCTTCCTCTCTTGCTCTTTTCTGCATACTCTGCCTATTTTTTCTTATTTTTGCCTTTAAAGTGAACAGGGGCCTGTGAGAAAAGTAGGTTGTTTTTGACTCAGAGTGAACGTTTTCTGGAAGAAAAGAAATGAAATAAAGTCCATGGTGCGTTTTTTTGGTTTTGTATGTTGGGGGGTTTTGTGTGTGTTTTTGTTTTGTTTTTTCTTGTTGGTTTTTTTTTTTTTTTGGTTGGTTTGGGTTTTTTTTGGTTTTAGCTATTGCAGTCAGTTTTCCAGTGAATATAGCAGATGATTTGGTAGGTTTTATTCTATTTCTCACAGCTATTCAATATTATAAGACTGAGTTTTCCATATTAAAATCATAGATTCTGAAATATATGCAGATAGTTTTTCCTACTTCACATGCCCTGCTACTACAACTTTATATCTGTACCAGAACAGAAATAACATGTGTAGTGATAATGTCACAAGGCTTTTGCTCATGGATGAATTCCAAAACTATACAGAATATTTAGTATAAGTTGAAGCTGTTCTGGAAGTTCCTGGCACCTACAATGGTGATAAGCAAAATATGGCATCTCTCCTTTCCATATTGTGCTATTTTCACACATTAAGGCAAAGTTGCAAAAGATAGTCCAACTCATCTAAAAGCTTGTTGTCACTCACAGAAGCAAATCCGTCTCCCATGTTCCTCTGAATTTGGCAGTATTATGTTTCCCCTTTTTCCACTGGCTCTTGCACTCATCAGGCATATCCCTTTGTGAATATGCTTCCCTTTGAAGACTGAATTGACTTGGGTTCATTTTTAAAGCATTAGCTCTTCATCGAGGTGGTTAAATGAATTCACAGAGAAGAGTGCAAATCACTAGAATCAGTGTGAAGTGAGTGTCAGAACTCTGGGAAAACTGGAAGGAGAAGGTTCCTCTCCATTGCTGTTTTGAAAGCTCCAAGATCTCCTAAAATGTACTGTACATCTTTACCCAGATTTAAGAAGATGAGGACAATAAACTATATTGTCACAATGTTCCAGCTGCTCGAGGCTAAACATATGTACTTCTTGCTACATTTTTTAATTTTTTTTTTTTTCATTCTAGTTACTTTAAGGACCTAGGATGCTTTCAAGTGCTCTAAAAGTTAGTGTTTTGATGTTTTGTTCTGATCAGTTTTTCCTTCCAAGAAGCTGGAAGGAACACCTACACCTACACCCCACAAATTTTTAAAGACTACGTCTGGTTCTTCTTATCATTTAAAGTCCTTCTTGATATTTTTATGTATTAAAATAAATTGACTGCTATGGAAAAGATAATTATTTATAAAGTCTATTTCATTTCTGATGCAAAAAAACCCCCCAAAACAGTTGTATAATAAAAGTTTCACACTAATAATGGATGATGGCAGTTTTTAGAAAAATGTTTTGTAAAGAATATAATGATGATACCAGAACCTGATGAGTACTTTTTTAGTTCAAAGCAGCTGTTCAATTAAAAATCTTCAGCCATGACCTATGATCATTATTTTAAAATAATAGATTGCATGAGCAGTTTTGCATTTTGACAGGGAAAAATTATCACTTGACAAAAATAAATTAGTTCATAAATCAAATGTCAATTTGTTAATGAATTGTTGAATAAAGTATAAGAAATTTTTGTTACCATTTTCAGTGAGAGTAAAACTTGAACATAGTCAGCCATTTCTCAATCTAGGTTGCTTTTCTTTATAGACTATTAAGACAAATTCTGTTTATTTACTTTAAACTGATTGAATATACATATAAAAATTGTAGGAGTTACTCCTATGCATATTTTAATTGGAATGCTCTTAAAGAAGCCTTTACATTTCGTAATTCCTTCCTGATTCAGTGGGTAACTGCTTCCTTGGAAGGAAAATTGAAAGACTGAAGGTCAGTTGAACTTTACCAGGATTTTGCAGTTCAATTTTGCAATACTCTCAGCTGCAATTCAACATCTGTAATTACTTCTCAACATGTACACACAAATGCACACAAGCACACTCAAAAACTTAAACCCTGAGGAGATTCAAACTTAATTATCTATTATTCAGTAGAGAAGTGTTATCCCTTTCCAATACACTTGTGAGATTTAAAAAATGTTTGTTCTGAATTGGTGTGTAAGGAAGAACATTAGAGGTTGGGGTGGCCTTGGCTGGCTACCAGATGCCCACTAGCCAGTCTATCACTCCCCTTCAACAACAGGATGGCAGCAGAAAATAGGATGAAAAAACTCCTGGGTCAAGATAAAGACAATATCACTTATCTAATTTCTGTCTTGGTTTCAGGTGAGATAGAATTAATTATTCCAACGAAGGACAGGACACAATCACAGGCAAAATTACTCAATTTGGGGAACATTAATTTAATTAATTGCCAATTAAAAAGAGAGTGGGTTGGTGAGAAACAAAGACATGAGCTGAAACATCTGCCCTCCATCCCCACCATTTTCTTCTCAGACTCAACTTCATTTATCTCTCCACCTTCACACCCCTCAGGTAGCACAGAGGAGATGGACAGTGTGGAGTTGTGGTTAGTACTTCTCTGCTACTTCTTTTTCCTCACTCTTTTCCTTACTCCAGCCTGAGTCCTACAAGGGCTGCAATTACTTCAGGGAATATCTGAAGTATCTCTTCTTGTGTGGGGTCATTCACAGGATACAGGGTGACTACATGCTCTGGCATAGCTCTCCATGGGCTGCAGGGGAATCTCTGCTAAATTGCATGGTTGCATATGTGAGTGCATAGAATATGTATGTGAGAAAAGTCCACAGCATTAAAGAGTTGATGGGAAATTAGTTTTCCTCTGGCAGTTAATAAAGCAGTCAGAAATATATTATTGTGGAAATATTGTTGATGTTATCCATCAGATTAGATGTAAGACTCTTCAGAAACTTAAATTCATATGTAGGATGTAAATATTGTTCTTTTGCTCTAAGAAACAATCAGATGTGTGAAACTTTTTTAAATTATTCTATCTAGTCAAGAAATAAAGATTTTAAAACTATCTCAGAAAACCCACCCTGAATGTATACTGGAAACTAAGGAGAATAACATGCCTTTGTGTGAATGTAGAATCATAGAATCATTATGTTCCTTTGGGTCCTGTTGCTGCTTGCCACAGAGAAGAGATCAGTGCCTGCCCTTCTTCCCTTCACGAGGAAGTTGTAACTGCAGTGAGGTCTCCCCTCAGACTCCAGGCTGAGCAGACCAAGTGACTTCAGCCACTCCTCATATGGCTTTGCCTTGAGACCCTTCACCATTTTCATTGCTCTCTTTTGGACACTCAACTTTGTATTTTTCTTATATTTTGGCAACCAAAACTGCACACCATCCGCGGGGTGAGGCCACACCAGTGCAGAGCAGAGTGGGACAATCACCTCCCTCAACTGACTAGTGATGCAGTGCTCAATGCACTTTGTACATCTGCTTGATGTAGAAATACTCTTGTAAGATCTGTACAAGAAATAAATAATGAAATACTAACAAAGATTTATAGCTTTTTTTATGTGAGAATCAGCTTACTTTCACTGCTGTGATGATAAAACCTCATCATGAGTTCTACAATGAAATTTATCTTTCAGTGTAAATTTTGCACATTGAATTGTTAAACATCATGCTTCTCAACTTCGGCAACTTCTCTATTTACTAAGTATTGTCCTCTGAGATTTTGGTTTTCCTGTCCCCTCAACTAGAGGTTCTGGAGACACCTTATTTTGGCCTTTAAGTACTTAAGGGGGACTTATAAGAAAGATGGGGATGGATTTTTAGTAGGGCCTGTAGTGATAGGGCAAAGCTTAATGGTTTTAAACTGAAAGACCATAGAGTCAGACCAGATATAATGAAGAAATTTTTTATAGTGAGGGGAATGAAACAGTGGACCACATTGCTCAGGGAGGTGGTAGATGCCCCATCCCTGAAATTATTCAAGGCCAGATTGAATGGGGCTCTGAGCAGCCTCATCTGGTTGAATATGTCTGTGCTTCTTGCAGAAGACTTGGACTTAATAGTGCCTTACAACCTGAAGTTTTCTATGCTTTTATGATTATATTTAAATTAAGGACTGTGAAGAAGAACTGTCTCCCTAGAGAGATTAGGGCTTTTAAAACAAGCCTGAAACCTGGTATGTTATTCTTTGGATCTGTTCCATCACTGGGAGAACAGCACCTTCTGACTTTGGTGTGTGTTGTGAGAGTGAGAATGTTAGAATTAAAAGGTCCTCCCTCCCGTGGTATTTATGATCATTTGGGTGTGTTACTTAGTTCAGGTGACAGCGGCTATTATCATACAGAATAATTTGAATCTGACATAGTATGTCTCATGAACAGTTAAGGATTGGATGTGACTGCTCAGAGGGGCTGGACCGTCTATCTCCTTCTAGATTTCCAGGATTTAATTGTATAAGGCCCTGAACAACCTGGTCTGACCTCAGAGCTTCCCTTACTTTGTTTGAGCAAGAGGCCGGAATAGAGACCTCCTGTTATCTTGTGCTGTGGAATGAATATTTTTTAGATATCCAAACAATCTTTGTACAGTAACTTTCACATGTATTTTTCATATTTTTAATATGAAAAAAATCTATTTATTTGTCTGACAAGATTAACATAATTTTTGTAAACTGTATGGGGAAACCATAACAGGAGTAAAAAAAATCTCCTTTCTCTTGTGGCATTCGTACTACTTTACAGTGGATACTGATAGAGTAAAAGATGCTAAATTGATTACAGGTGCATCTCAAGCCTTAGGCTGTGGGATTTGATATAGAAAAGCAACAGCATGAGATATACTTTAAACTGAATGACCTGTATGCCTTTGTGTATGAAATATGAACTATTCAGTTTCCAAGAAGGAGAAAAAACATTCATTATTATTTTCTGGACTACATATATGTAATTCACAGTTGTGCATAACTTTATTTTTTAAAATAATTTATTTAATTACTCTTTCATATACTTCAAAGCACTGGTAATGTTTCAGTAATGTATTTAATGACATAGAAGACACTTTGTTTCATCAAAGACCTTGGTCATGAAATACATAATTTAATTTTTAAAAGCATATTACCTTGCCTTTTCTAGCTTTTTTGTTGAATCCCACTTATGGCTGACTCTACCTCAGTCAAAACCAGAGCAGATGCTTACATGTCTGATGAATTATTATGGAAGAGGCATAGGCAAAGAAGACTACAGAACAGACTGAAAGAGAAACAGATGCTAGGTTTTACATTTCCATGGAAGAGGACAACCAAAAATATGACAATCAAAATAAGGGATGTCAAATTGAATACACTGAACATTTAAACCCCATACTTTATTAAGTAATCATATCTTCTCTTTAATATCTCAGTATTCAAAATGAGAAAATGCCTTTACATGTAGAAGTAAGGGAATAAGATCCTCAGAACTAAATATTTGATTGAATATTAGATAATAACAAAATTATGTCCAGAAAAAAATACCGAGGAAGCCTGTTATTTTAGTTGATTAGATGCTGATCATAACAAATGTGGTAGCAAATTGGGCAAGAAGATCATGCTTTTATCTTAGAAAATGCAAATAAGCAATCCCTTTTGCTGAGTTGTTTTTTTTTTTTTTTTTTAATTGTAAAACAAGTATTTGGCAAGCAAAAGACCTGATCTCACTATATTTAAAATTGAATCATTGTAACAACAGGCTAGTCGCATGTTAAATATAATCACCTGCTACTTAGAAAATGAATAGAAGTGTATATGAATATGAAAACACACAGACAGGACTGCAGCAGCTAATAATGAATTCATCAGCATGTAGTCCAACAGGACCAAGCCCCAGCAGTATGTTATTTAGTTTAAGATATTTTTATTTGCCAAGTATTAAACGGTGCTGTCTGCATAAATAACAGATAACAAGTTACTGGACATAACAGCAAATGAAACAATTGGTAGAAGGATTATGGTTAGCTTAATGGGAGAAATCCCCTGGTGATGCAGCTGCATTTATTTATGTACTGTGCATTTTAAGAATACTGTTCTCTGAAGATTATCAACTTGCAGAGGTATCACTGAGATGAAAATTTCATCATGGAAGAAAAAAAGTTACATTGTTCTTAGAAACAATATAATTAAGCATTTTTCCTGTAAACAGCTAAATATGGAATAACATTATTGTTGTCTTCAGAAAGTTTGTCTCTATCTGTGGGGAATATTCTCAATGCAGGTGTAAAAAGATTGATTTTACCTACTTTTATTTTATACTTAGTGTTTTGCTTATTATGTATATTCTTTTTCAGAATCCATCTTCTTATGACATTAAGAATAAACAGTTCTTTGGAGATCGAACTAAAAGTGAAAATGGATGGGCTTTGGTCCTCTTTAATTTTACAGTCAAAATTACAATGGATTGACATGTTGCCATATTTTACATTTTATGTTTCTGCATTATTTTATATAAATTATAGACAAACATTTCTTATATCTTTCAGGTTAGACTAAAATTCTCCCTGCTGTAAAATTTCTATGAGATAATCAAAAGTTTATAGAGATCAAGTGAAAGACTGCTGTTCACTTAAAAGATCTTTTGGCGAATCTCTTTGTATATGATCCAATCAAAGCTAAAATATTCTGGAGGAACTGTATTTTCTTTGGAAATCACTAACATACTTTGGAAAAGCTAGAATTTTGCCAACCTGGGGAATAAAAAACAAGACAAACCAAAACAAAGAGCTGTTAAAATACACTTTTTAAAGCTACATACTTAAAAGTGTAAATCAATGTTTTGTCAAGAAGCAAATATCTAAGACCTATGTGCAATGAGGAAATGTAGTCATCTTATTTACCACATCACAACCTCAAGTGAACAATTTATCTAGGAGCACTTTTGTATGACTAATCAAGATTGCTCTAAATAATTTATCCTTTTATGAAAAGATTGCTCTGTTTTGATCCTGCAGCTGGGAGCTGGTCCTTCCTTAAGGCCTGATGAGTTTAAAGTCCAACATACACCTTAAAGTTCACTTGATATTTGATTTAAGGTTTATCCCAAGAATCACTGTAAAAGCAGAAAACGATTGATCAAACTTCAGAAATTTGCAGTCAGAACTCTATAAGCTTAGAAAACACAAATCTAAGATGACTTGTTATTTTAAAATGATGTTATAGATAATTAAAAAAAGAGTGAGAAAATCATAATAGATTATATTTACTGTTGGAGGAATAGTCTTTTAAAAGATACTTATAAAAAGGAAACATTCAACTGTTTACTGTAGGTGCCTTTTTGCAATTCTACATGGCAAAGTATAGTAACTCATAGGAGGAAGAGACACAGTGACACACTGTAAATTAAAGGTTTGAAAGAAAATATCTGTGTCATTTTCAATCAGTTACAAAACCATTACTACAGATTTTCATATAAATTCAAATATTACCTATATTTCTTATAATTTATTATATTTGAATTAATGGGGATAAAATATTCAGAAATTCCTGCATCCATAAGACAATGTTTTGTTTCAGACACCATTTGACTTCTTCCATTAATGAGAAAATAAATAAGAATGGAGTCAGAGAACACATATGACACACCTGGAAACAAACATCCTTTAGTCACTTTACTTGTCCATCAGGAAATTTTCTGCATTTGCACCCTGAGAATTTAGAGACATCTGAGGACTCAAAGAAAATCTGCTTCATTTTGTCAAGAAGTCTTAACAAATAAAAATATTACAGTGAATGTAACAGTTATTATTGCTAATCTACTTCCATCTACTAACACTCATGCTTAAAGTAACTATTTTTAAACAATCCCTTTGATAA
Organism: Sclerurus mexicanus; assembly: GCA_013396755.1. Taxonomy (NCBI): domain Eukaryota; kingdom Metazoa; phylum Chordata; class Aves; order Passeriformes; family Furnariidae; genus Sclerurus; species Sclerurus mexicanus. Next base: position 362,954 of record VWZF01001847.1, on the reverse strand, counting down.
TACAATTAAAATTGTACAGAATCTTCCTATAATCTGCCTCTTTTCTCTGGTGGTGTTTTCATGCTTCTCATGTCCCTTTGGATCCTCCACCACTTTGGTGTTCCTCAGGAGGATAAAGGTGGCACTACAGGGTAGTTAAGGCAACCAACCAGTAGGATTAATTTTTGCCAAAGAGTATGATGGTGATAGAGATTTTCTTCTCCTCAGTCATGGGTCTACTTGGAGTAATTTAATCACATATCTCATATGCCCTTTTCTCTGGCTCCAAGGTAATCCACGTTTCTGTTTTCCATTCTTATATGATAAAGTGATTAGAAAAACCTTGCCATATTCCTGTTGTTGAAACTACTTTACAAAGCATCATAATTTTGCATGTAAATACGTAAATTATGATTATATTTTGTGTCTCCAAATGATACATCATCTTTAATTTCACCATATTTACTACTGGTGGTTTAGAATTTCTATAGATAATAAGTTTTTTAGAATGGACATCGACATTTTCTATAGTAGAAAAGCTGATTAAATAGAAGTATCTCTCAGACTTTTCCTGCACTCCCAGAATTATCTGTGGTCTTGGACTACACACATAATGTGTCCATTTCCTGTGGGTGTTAGGTGCCTGACAAGCTTGTAAAACACTAGCAAGAACAAAGTAAACATATTCATTAATATGCAGTGTATTCATTTACAAATTTGTATCCCTGTTCTAAGTTTGATAACACTTCGTAGCTGAACTACATCATCTCAGTCAAATACTCTAGAATGTCACAATTCAAAATTTATTTTTTTTTAAGAGTTGAAACAGAAAGAAGTGTATTTTCTTTTCAGACTTCTGTTGACATTGTATTTTAGCTCCCATGGTTTCTGGCTACACAAGCCAGTATTATTTCCTTATGGGATCTCATTAAGAGTCAGGAAACACTAAATGAGCCAATTCCAAAATCAAAAAGGGAAAGAAGATAAAGACTAGGTGAATGAAAAATCCACCCAAAATCAGAAATAGAAAGCCTAGTATAAATTTCTTCTGTCAAAGTGGTAGACTATAAAGCAATGATTGAAGAGCCTGACATAAGATGTAGGCACATCTAGAATCTCAAAGGGATCCTGCCTGGCCTCCATCTCTCCAGAAGCACATGGATCTCATGTTGGTCCAATGTCATGTCTACCAACTCTGTGCTGATGTTTCAAATACCTCACAGTGTCTATAACTGCAGTAGAGAATCAGCTGAATAACTCCATTAGGTATTTTAAATTTGAAAAAAACTTGATACAAATGGAATGAAATATGCAAATAGAATGTAAGATGGAAAATTGCTGTAAATAAAAAAACCCTCAGCTGCTATGGGAAGTTTGAATTTTAAACATTTTTAATATGCAGATGATACCAGCTAAAGGAGATGACAGCTTATTTTGCAGAAGTGTTCCACCTAAAGTTTTACTTTTACCAGGGTACTAGGTTAGACATTTAGTTGTGACTGATCTGAATAAGTGGCAACCAGACATGCACATACATTATCTTACAGGTATTTTGCTGCTTCCCTGACATCTCTGTCCTGTAGTTATTATGTGCTTGCTATATTCCATTTTAAATGGCAAAGAAAACTATTCAAAGGAACATTTATGATGGTTTGCAGAAGTTAACATACAAATGAGACTTAAGCTCTGAGGTCAATGTCCCGTTGTGCCCAATGAATAATACTCAAATATTAGGTTATTTCAGTTTGGGTGAATTAGATTATAGTCCTTTCTGAAAACCTTTAGTATTTTACTAAGTGATATTTGTGTGTGAATCTTTACTTATTAAAAATTTTGATTAATTTTACATCCACTAAACCTAAAATAAAACCTCTGTGTTTCTCCATACCAATTTAAGTGTAGCAATCAAATTGAAGAAATTAGCTGATCCTTTCTGAATAAATGCAGCATAATGATAGTTATAAAAGGCCCACCCCTGAGAGCTAAATGGCATCAAATGGCTCTTATAATGGTCTGGTTTTTTGTGAGGAGCTGTAATGTTTGCTATGCTAGCAGCATTTATATTCAGTTTAAAAATCCCTTACTGATCTAAGCTACGCATACGTACCACTCATAAACTTAAATACTTTGGGATAATTATGTATTTACCACTCATAAACTTAAATACTTTGGGATAATTATGTATTTATTTCCTGCTGGATATAAGTTTATATCTACAATTCTTTCAAATTATTGAGTAGCTAAATAGATAGTAGTTTGACCTAATGTATGACACAAGTTTAAGTTTTATTCAAGTTATTGGTTCTGTTTTACATTAGGTCAGCTTATTTTCAAGTGTTGATATTTACCAATGGATTAATGTATTTACTGGTTAATGACCAATGGGAAAATTGCACTGATACTGACTTATCAAAGAATTATGCATGTGTCTGTTTGAAAGATGTCATAATTTTATTACTTTGTTTTATTGTTAGAACAAAATGTATTCTCATAATCAAATAAAAATGCATTTCCCAAATCCTAAATATTCTTTAAATAATTCTTCATCTTTCATATTAAGCTAAATTCTTTAATCTAGTCTTGGTTTAGTGACTTTATTCATAAAGATGCCAATGACAAAACAAAGAATAGGTTCCTAGATATGCACACTGCTGACTTGCTACATATAAATATGTGTATATATACCTCTTTAGGGGCTATTGCTTCTTTTGTTCATGTTTTTATATTTTCTGGTTATGTGACCTGAATACTGTTATCATTTGGCTTTCATACCTGTCATGATTGTAACCAGTGGCATACACTGGCTATTGTACTGTGCTGGGGTTTGTTTTGTTTTGTTTTGTTTTCCAGATTCCTTAAGAATACCCATTAATTTAGAGTATCTGTTAAGGACACCAAGTAGATAGTCATCAGAGAACACTATAAAACGTTTTAGGATGCCCACAGCAAATAAGTCTCATGGTAAATTACTCATACACTACAGAGAACTAATCTAAAGGGATCCTAAAACTAAAAATAAACAAAACATTAAATAGATGCTAATATTGCAATTTTTTTTTAGCCAATCATTTCATGACCTTTTGAATTCTGGGCTTCTCATCACTCTGTGTCCTTCGTGCTGATGAGATTAGAAGTACTGATAATGGCAGGACATAATTCATCAGTTAATTTGTGATTTCAGAACAAGACTGAGATTGAATTTCAGTACAAGCAGCAGCAAATGTATTAAAGCATCAGTAAATACCACTGGTGTTTGTAATACTGATGTCAGGCAATATTAAATATCTATTTCATTTATTCCAATAAAAATATTAGTTTACATATTTTTTTAAGTGTCCTCATGGCCAGCCTTGTGATCTAATTTTTTTCTGTAATTCTAAGTTCAAAATAAAAAGTAAAATAAAGGCTCATTTACAAATACATGAAAATAATGTTAAGGTCAATCATTAATAAAATAAGTAATCGTAATCTGTTACACAATTTGCCACACATGGCTAACTGGGCTCCAAAGGTCTGTCTAAATTTCACTGGTGAATATGTACAGCTAAATTCATCAAGTTCGCACATTTTTGAAAGGTAAATACCATGGAATTTTTTGGTCTCATATGAACCCTGAGGAGGTTATTCTCCCAGAATGGAGGAAGTTAAGTATTGTGATATGTATATCAAATGAAAAGACTGTGCAGAAATGAGCATCAGCAGAGCTTATCAGCAGTGTTGAGTACACAAAAACTTTCATCCATGTCTCAAACATAGTGGTTTTAAGATAACGAAACAAAATCAAACATACAAACAACACCAAAAACACTTTCTTTATGGATGTGTGATTTCACGATGATATTCCTTGGGTTTCCTCTTTGAGTTGAAATCAGAAATTTCTTCTCTGGGGCTAAAGTGCATAGTTTAAATAATATTAAATTCCCTCATTAAAGTGGTCCCCTTACTTTCATCATATTACTGTGGAAAAATTCAACCACTGCAAATTTTGACAGAGACCTGTGTAAAGTATGCAATGCAATACAATTTTGAACATAACCCTAAAGAGTGTAAATTGTCTGCTTTGTGATTTGCTTGGTCGCTTGATTATTTTTTTTTTTTATCTACTGGTAATCTGAACCATTTTTAAAGTCCTGTTCCTATATCTTTCTATCATCTGTATTAAATAGTTTTCTTAAATTGACGTACCTTACCTGGTTCAGTATCTGTGAAAGATGGTCAAATTTAACATGAATTGCTCAATTATCATATCAAAATAATTTTTTCAAGTAATATAAACTACATGCTTTTAAGTCAGTTGTCCTTTCCATGATTAAATATTTTTTGACAGAAACCTGTCACACACATTTTTATTTTTCAGGCAATTAACGACGAGTTGTGCATTTTTGTTTTGTAGGTTAACAGGATTTCATCTTCCTCCACCTGTGACAAGTACAAAATCTGTATTTTCACTTCGCTTGACAAGTGACTTTGCAGTTAGTGCTCATGGGTTTAAAGTTTACTATGAAGGTAAGACATTCTTAACAAAATATTCTGGGGTTTGTTTGGTTTGTTGTTGTTGTCTTTTTGTCTGCTTTTTATACATAAGAAAACTAAACATCCCACAAAAATTTATACAAATTCACATTTATGATCTTATCCAAGTTACAATGTTTGCTTTTCATGCAATCATTCAGATGCATAGATTCACATCTGAAACTAAAATATTTAAAACTCTACTATCTATAATGCCATCCAGATGCAAATACTTTATGACCTTAACTTTAATAATGACAAATTCTTTAAATTCTGAAAAAAATAATGATAATCTTTCCAGTCCTTCTAACACAAGCTTATTCAAATTAACATCAAGACATTGCTAGTTACTCTTGAATTTCTCTAGATAGTGGAATTTATATCTGCAAGTTTTATGGATGGATTCCTTCTTGGAAGTTTGCACAGGAGAAATGCCGATTCAGTTCTCTGAACTGACATAAAACTACTTCTCTATTATAATTTTCACAATTGTCTGCAGTTTTCACACAGACACTGAAGTAAATGAGCTGGAACATGTATTCCTGAAGTCCAGAAGTTCGTAGTATTGTATGTATGTTGTAGGAAGTATCTTGTTTATGATCAAGCTCACTTTAGTAGTGTTTTGAGAGTTGTTTTATATCATACATTCTCCTTCTTAAGTCTATTTCTTGGTACTGGTACTGTAAACTCATGTCTATCGGATATAAACAGAAACTCTTTTTCTTTGCTGTTGTGTTTTATGTTTTGGTGTTTTGATATTTTTTTCCTTTTTATTTATTTATTTTTAAGACTTCTGTTGTAAAGACACTTGCTCTTTCTGCTTCTAGTAAGTGTCTCTATCAACGAGCCACTAACTATAATAAACTGCTTGGAGTTTTGAGGCCTGTTGTTGTACCCTTCTTGGTCCCATCTGCAATAGAAACTAATCTTTGAGGAATTAACTAGCTGAGTAACACTTTAATAGCTAGGAAAATATTCAAAAATTGGTAATGCACTGGAGGGTTGTCATAGAAATATAGCCCAGAGTCACTCTGTAGTAAAATGTCTTCAGCCATCGATATAGTTTACCTTCAAGTATGATGCACTAGGATGCTACTTCATATAGAAATTTCCTCCTGTATATCAAGATATGAAATGAAAAACAAAATAATTTTCAGGCCTTTCTCGTCCCCTGAGTTATTATAGAAAATAATGGAAGTAGTTACACACTATCTTTTTTTTTTTTTTTCCTGGCTTGCACAGAAACAAGAGGTAATCTACAAAAGAGGAATTCAGGCTATGTGTAACTGGTTTTGGATAGATTGTAGCACTCTGTTAATTTTTGCAAGCATTTGGTGATCTTGTTCAGCAGCAGTGTTATTACAAAGTGTTCTATTAAAATGTAATATTCAATTTCTATGGATTTTTAACTGTGCAAAATATAATACACACTTCTCATGTGTGTTGAATTCACTGTATATGGTATCAGGTGTTGTTCTTATAAACTCTTTGCCAGAAGATTATGCACTACTAATGCTAACAGACAACACACTATGCATCTCAGTTATGACAGAATAATTAAATCTAAAATGGAAGATCAACAATAGGCTTCAGTTTGCACATATGACTAACACCTCAGATAGTTCCTTTTTAGTTTAAAATAACATGCTGATTAATAGAACTCGAGCTCCTAAATCACTGTCTAGAAAAATTTTACTTTCAACAATCAGCATTTTAAAACATAAACTTGTTTTCTTGAACTTGATGCTTATTCTTTTTGAAACTGAGGTTTTATTTTGTGAAATTAGGAATTCAAAGAAATTAGGCTAGACCCCAGAGTTTTAGTTCAATGGAGTCTCCCTTCCCACAGCCAGATCCACTAAGACCTGCATCAAGGCAACTTCACTCAGAGAATTTTTCTGTCAATACCCAATTTTCTGACTTCCTGTGAAGTTACCTGTCTATACCCAGATAGCAAAGAAATGAAAACTCATTACATTGCATTACATTCATTTCATGCATCCTTCCTTGACATTAGAGAATACATGTATTTAAATGATAATCACATCAGAGCAATTTCTATTTCTCTTCTTGTACTCTTTGTGAATGTGTATAACCCTGCAATCAACATTTTAAGATCTGGTTCTACTTAGTATCCAATTTTCAAAAATTTTGATTGCCCAGTAGCTCCTTCTTAGCTTCCTGATGAAACATCTGCATGCTTAGTACCTCTAAATATCAGACCACATAATTTCATGCTTCATTATGGATTTGCAATTTGAAATGTAAGACAGAAATAATTAGCAACCTGTCATTGCAATAAAGCAAAATGATAGAGGTGGCATGAGAGGATAGGGTGAGCAGTAGAGACATATATCTGAAGGGATTAGATTCAGTTGTGATTTAAAAAAGAAGGAACATACCTTTTATAATCAGAGATAGTTTAAAACACTTTCCTTTGAAGTGCTTTGAAATAGAGAACATAGGTAGGTGGTTATATGGGATGCATTACTGTTCACTATAAAAATAAATAAATAAATAAACAAAGCATACAGACATCTCATCCTCTGGACAAGTTGCAGTTGAGCTGAAAGTTGTCAAGAAACTCCAGAGTACCTGATAGAATCCGTGGGAAATACAAATCTGGGGTGGATTTTCTTGATCATAACATAGAGGAGCATATTAATTTTCTGATCTCCTGAGAATAAAAAATGTCTATGAAAAGATAAAATTTTATAATTAGTAGAAAGACTGTGCTGATTCACCCTCTGTAAACCATTGTAACTGCATTCAGTCAAACCAAGCACACAACACCCACCCTGGCCTGTTAACATCAATATCATAAGCCTCAGTCTTTCCTGCGTCCCACCATCCCTCTCTCCTCTCATTCCTTCTCTCCTTCTCACCCTCTTTCTTTCCTCAAGTATCATATTTGAGTTATCTTTGGTACCATTATGCACATACTTCTTTATGTTTAGTTTCTTTATTATTTGTAAAAGAACACGTCTGATAAATACACTTCTCTATCTATACAATACCCCTGGATAAAATTTATTTCATGAGAGAAAACTGTAACAGATTACTCAGAAGAAACAGACTTCATTTACAGTGAAAACAGAAAACAGTGAGATGCACTGAAAATTAAAGAGGGATTTTAAGGAAAAGCTGGAGCTACAATAATTACAAGCAGTAATTTATAATTTCGTTAGTGCCTAGTGACACAGCATTGCTGGTTGGAGGGCAAAGTGGGGGAGTTCTAAGGCTGCTGGTTCTGTGCCTGCTTTTTTCTGGAGAGGTTTCTGTCACATTTTTTTTAGTAGCTTTCAGGCTCTGTGCAACCTGTGTAGGCATTAATGTATGGAGGAGAAATGCTATATTTAATCCCCTATTTCATAATTTAGGCTAAGTCACAGTGTAGCTGTCTTCTTTTTATTTTATTTCTGAGGAGATTATTTGGTTTTGAAATAAAAGAATTTGATGCACTTTTGCATTTCCTGTTGTCCTAAGATACATTGAGCAGCTTTATTCATTGAGAGTACAGGAGGGGAAATACAGCTGCTGACAAAGAAAGCAGCGTAGCAGCTTGGCCCATACAGTAAGGGGCTTCAGTGGACCTAGCCCTGCTTTGAACACTGCTTCCTTTTGTTCTTACTGCGTTATTTTGCAGCTATTAAGCAGGTAGATGACATTGCTAAAGTCATTGACTCCATTAAGAAATTTACTGCTAGAATTTATGGCAATCTGTATTGAAGGTAAACACGATAAACGTTGTGTTATCCCATTGGTCATGGCAAAGACAAAAAGAATGCAGTATTTCGTTATAGTGAAAACTCTGAATGTCCTGGAGGTGAATTGCAAATATATATAATAGTGATATGAAATATAACTTTTTCTGGTTTGTACTGCTGCACATAATTTTAAAGCTGATTTATAAAACTGAATTATTAGACACTGTATAAATAATGAAATGGTCTTCATGTTTATACTGGAGTGCTGCTGTGGAATTCAGCAATTCTGATGAAATGTTTTTGAGAGGGGTTTGAGAGCTATGTTAAAAATCTCAAGAATCATCACATCTATATGGATAATGGGAGGTGGGAGAAGGAAAGAAGGGAGCAGATGGTGTTTATTAACAGAATAGGATTTCCATCTAGTGACTTCTACAGACCTATCATGCATTTCTTTCAGCAATATTAAGAAAAATTGGTAGCTGATGTACAGGATTATTGAAGCATGTAGATCAGAAATACTAGTAGGACTTAAATGTGCCAGGATGTGGATGCTAAAAATAGTTTGGGCAGTTGGTATAGAGCTAGAGAATGTGAACAAATAGGATAACCTATTTTTAGCTCTTCTGCATATCACAATTCAGAAATGTGGCTACACATAATCTAAATCTTGGATTTAGGTACGGTTCATGTAGTACTAGCGCTATGAAGCTAATAATATCACTGCTAACTTAGTACAAAATTTAAAGGAGTACTAGTGAATTATTGTTTAGTGTTGGAGTGCTCTCTACAAGAAGTCCATTGAAAAATAGTTGGCCAGTTTGGAGTTATAAAAGCCACAGACTTTAAGATGTAAAGCTGTCACCAGGCTTACTACCTGATAGATATTATAGGCTCTTTTGGTTGTTGCTGTTTAGATTTTGCCATGACTGTTGTGGGTATGACTGTTCTCTGTCACTGCATTGCTTCAGCAACCCCTTAATAAAACTGGAATAAAATTGAATTTGCCAAGGGAAGGGAAGAGCAAGGAAGGCAAGGCAGGCTAGGGCAGGGTGGNGGAAAGGAAAGGAAAGGAAAATTAAAACAGAGAATGATTAAATTATTTAATCAGATACATTCATAATGGAAACTATTATTTTGTCAGTGAAACATCCTAAACCTAACAAGGAACCATGCTAAACATAAGGCAATCTATATTCTCTGGTTTTGCTTCCATTTAGCCTGTTGGATAACAAGAAGAAAATAAAGGCACTGGAGTTTCTATCTTTTGTCTGAACGTATGAATATTTTCCACACTGTCTAGGTAGTCCCATAAAATTATCTAGCATATCCTTCTGGTCTTGGAACACTAGCTTGAACAGAAAATATCCTACTAATGCCTGTTCATAGACTTGTATCTACTCTCCACAGCACATGATGCAGAATGCATGACTGTATATTCAGGGAAACAGAAAACATGAAAGATGCTTATCAGACTTTGACTTTATTGTACCATTCTTCAAGACAGTCAATAATGAGGTAGGTAGTTTTAACTCCCTTTTTATAGGAAACGCAAAGGGAAAGTTAACATTTTGCAATGTTTTAAAATTGATTTAGTAAATTATTATTATAAAATAATATAAAAAGTTTACCAAAAGATTAAATAAATTTTGAAGCTATAAGACAAGGTGGTCATGTTTTAAAGTGATTTTTTATAATGTTGTGTTTGCAGTGTAACAGTTAAGAGACATACACTTGTACAAATTTTACGTTGTAATAAACAAAAGCAGGATATTGCCCTGATCCTGTTATTGGTACTTTAGCATCTATCCAGAAAAAAAAAAGCAAAACAAGGAGTTTATTAAAAGTTTCAAAATACCTCAGATATTTTATGTGAAAAAACTATACATCAAGATTCTTTCCCATGTATCAAACAGAGATGCTTAGCCACATAGCATCTTCCTAGGCAGTGTTTTCTTGAAATCACAAGTAACATTTCCAAAATACACCCTGCCAGTTAATAGTGTCACTAAATGAAATAGGTATTGGCTTGGAAAATATGTTTTTTCTTTCAGTTCACCCAGTATAGCCTAAATGTCACAATACATCATTGCCTCAGGACTATCATGCTAATCCTAATGCTAGACAGACTTATAAAGCTGTAGCACAGAAGACAATCCCCCTTTATGAAATCAATACTACATTGCCTTGGTGCTTCTACCTATCTCACCTATATGTTGTATTGGTACCACCATTCCTGTATGGAGCCAGGAGGAGTAAAGAAATATAGCCTTAGAGACCTAATGTGGTTAATTTCTGTACCATTTCACACCATTTTCTTGATACCGCAAACACTAATTTGGATTTGGGTAAAGAATAACTCCTGGAAAAAAATTAGCTTTTGAAGATACCAGGATTTAAGAAAGCTTTCTTTGATTCCACGGATCACTCTGCCTCACTTAGATGTACGACTTTTTAATTCTGATTTTTGAACTTCCATCCACTGGCTTTTGTTCTGCTTTTATCTGCTAAATTACAGAGCCCTTAGTATGAGCATCTATGAGTTCTTGTGCAAGTTCTTAAGTACTGCAATAAAATCACCAGAACCTGTCCTATCTTCTTATTAATTTTTTTTTTTTTTAATGTTTCACTCTTAGAGCAATCTCACTGTTTGTCCTGTGGCCAGGCAAGACAAACCTCCAGGCCCCAGAGCTGCTGGATGGATTACATATATGTGCTCTTTCGGCTACTTCCAGAAACTGAGGAATGGCTTACTAATTTATAGTCCCTGTGGGGATCCCTCTTGCTTTTATTAGGACAAGTGTATCACTAGCCTGTCTAGTCATGAGGGACTGCCACTGATTGCTATAATTTTCCATGGATTGCAGACAGCAGCTTTTCAGTCACACTGGGGCAGCTGTTCTGGTAGCTTTGGGTGAATCTATGAATGTGAATATATTCAGCTTCTCAATGTGAAGCCAGAACTGACTGCATCTCTCCTTCTCAAGTGGACTAATGTCCTTTGGACTTTGACCTTCTCCATTTTGTCCCTAAGTACTGAAGCACCCCTTCTATACATCTTTCTTGTTGTCTATCCTTTTTTTCCTTTTTTTTTTTTTTGGTCTGTACTTCTTTGCAAAGTAGTTCATTAAGAAGCTCCCTTGCTAGCCTCATGAGTCATTTGCCAAAGTTCACTTCCCCCTAAAATAGTTGAGATGTCATTTAAAAAAGTCAGCTGTCTCTCTCTGCCTGCCCTTCCTCCTTTTAATTGCTTCCCTGGAGATTCTGCCTAACAATTCCCCAAATAAATCCAAATATGATGTCTTAAAGTCTAGTGTCCCAATTTTAGTACTTACTTCTCAGCCTTCCTTCTAATCCTGGGCACAATTTTCTTTTCTGCTCTGTAGTTAGGTCCGTTTCCCTTGAGAAGATTATTTTTAAAGGCCCTCCCTTTGATTTAAAGCAGTCCACTTACAGTTATGTTCTTCTTTGCCTTGATCGGGTAGTTTCAATTCTTCCCAGGAGCCCCACTTCATCTCCAGATGAGGTACTATGATTATGAAGGTGAAAACCCTGAAGCCAACTGTGCAACTAGACATTGATCTGCTGGATGCACTTTCAGCCAAAGCTTTTCTACTAACCAAAAGGATTAAAAGGGATACCAACATCATCAGGAATCACATGCCCCTCATTCTTCCCCTCAGAATCCCATATCAACCTTTGATCTGCTTAAGGTTTCCCTTGGCCATGTTATTACCACTCACATGGGTGAATAGCATGAAGTAGCAGTTGTGAGGCTGAACAAAACAGTAATTGCTCTGTGAAATTATGTGTCTGAGCTCCAGGCAGGAAGTACCCAGTCCAACACTAGAGGTCTGGCTTGCAGGCAAGGGATTGTGCTGTGCAAGAGGGAATATCTAACCACTAGTACCTCTCCAATGTCCCGTGGAAGAGTCTCACTCTGGATGGCTGTGTCACTTTATTATCAGTATGCAAAAGTAAGTTAAAGATTTTTTGTGCTGCCAAATATTTGTTATCCTATTTTTGAGAGAATATGTGATAAATACATCTAGATAGACTCCTCTTTCCCTTCCCTGTTCTTTCATTTGAAAAATAACATATCATTTTTAGGAATAAAACTTGTGCACATGTGCTTGATTAGACCTACTGTTTTATTCTACCATAATTAGCAGTTAGACTTCAGTGGTTGTCTGTTCAGTGCGTAATTTTCTTTGTTAAATCTTAAAAAATAAATATATTAAAAAGTTGATTGATTAGAGAGCCACAGAACATGCATAATTTTGTACCAGACAAAATGAATGGAAATATATTTATTTGTTTTAGCATCTGCAAAAAAGTCATTCCTTGAAAGTTAAAAACCAATGAGTAACCTATCATTTTTTCTGCCTTGAGAAATGCTTAATTATTGGGAGAACAAGATGTCTCTTCCTTAGTCTGGTAAAATCCGCTTACTATTTCAATGTTCTATTTAATAATGTTGTTAAATAAGCCATATTTGTCAACTTATTGTACTGTAATTTATCATTCTGATACAAGCCTCATATTGAAGTTTAACTAAGACAGTGATTAATTGGAAATCTTAATTATATGTCAACCTTACTCTAGTTTTTTTCTTATATTTTCAATGTCATTATTCATTTAAAAAATAATTCAATATACACTGCAAGTCTGGAAAGAAATTTCCCAAGAGATTCCAAGGTTTTCTTGGTGAACTTATATTCTCCAGCTATTGGACTGTCATATTATTAAGATAAGTACAATACACTGACAAAATCTAATTTAAGATTCACATTTTGATCCCATGTCTAGACAAGCAGTGATAACTGTAATCCAATCTAGCTGAAACAGTATTCTGCAAAAACTAACATATACTGCTCATTAAAGTATCAAATTAAATGCAGCTCCATGCTTATAAACTCTTACTTCCTCCATACTTTTTCTAAGTTACGGCTCGATGAAATTTTGAAATAGTAATACACAACAGCAGGCTTTGAAATATCCCTAACATTCATAAAAATATACTTATTGAAAAGTGGCACTTACACCTCTAGAACTACATGGCTGAATCCTTCAATCTGCATTTGGTATTTGATAGCATTTTGGATTTGATTTATGTTAGCGTTGATGGAACTTCCATATCTATAATATCAAAATATACGGATCTTCAAGATCTTAAAAACTCTTCAAAAGTCAGTAGGAACTCTATGGATGGAGAGATTTATTTATGAAGAGAACACGCATTTCAATAATAGAGAACTGTAACCTAAGAAGAAACTAATTTTGTCATCTTAGCAGATTTTCAAAGTTTGCCAGTTTTTCACATATGAGTTAAATTTATGGTTCATATTTGGACACATATCTGTAACAAGATATACTCATACTGTTGAGCAGTCAGTAGCTCCCACTAAGCTCAGTACAAATTATGTGACATGTAAAATACTTGGGAATACCTTTTTTTAGTTCTGTAAATTAAACATCCAGTTTTGTCAGTCACTGACATTATCCGGAACAATACCATTATAACCATTTAGCAGTGATTATGATGGTGATTTTATTTTAATGTTAAGAGAAGAACAATTCTTACTCAGCACTGGAAATCTCTGCCTATTAAAATAAAATAAAATCTGTTAAAGTTGTATTTTGGAAGATACTTGCTTTTTTGATCAGGTCTTAGCAGAGAATTTCTCATTAGCCTATGAGGTCATACTAGCAAAACTCAGTGTAAATTTAGACAGTTACTGAGAATGGATGGATAATAATACTGTGAACTAAGTGGTCAGTCAAATGCCTTACAAGTTGAAAAGAAATTTAAAAAATGTAAGCAATTTATATATATATATATATATATATATATAATTAAATAAAAGTTAATATTAATCTTCTGGCTGTTCTTTAAATCCTTACCTGAACAATGCNAAAAGTTAATATTAATCTTCTGGCTGTTCTTTAAATCCTTACCTGAACAATGCAAAGAAAAAGAAAGAAAAAGAAAAAGAAAAAGAAAAAGAAAAAGAAAAAGAAAAAGAAAAAGAAAAAGAAAAAGAAAAAGAAAAAGAAAAAGAAAAAGAAAAAGAAAAAGAAAAAGAAAAAGAAAAACCACTTTTGTCACGTGGTTGGCAGCAGGCACTAAAGTCTCATGGACACTAAGTGGCATGTTACAGCTAAAAGTTATTTAGCTGAGCTGCTTATCTAAGATACATGCTATAAATGTAGTTGAAAAAGTAGTCACAAAATACTAGCAAAATTTTAAAACTTCTTTTTTAAACCACAATTCTGCATTAGAAGTGCTTTAAAACTCCAAAGCAAACTTATTTCTTTTAAACAGAGATTTACTCTCAGAAAAAATCATAATGAATTCTTGATTTTTGATGAATTGATGATCAATTTTTGATACACTTTATGTAAAACCCTAGAAGATTACATACTTGAAAAACATCAGTGCAGTATATGTAGGACATTTTTTGAAGAATTTTCTGAAAATAATATCAATGAAATAATTAAAAACAAATAATTAAATTATCAGCTCAGGTTTTGGTGCAGAATTCTCATACTTTCTTTTGGTTTTCATTTGACATTCTGCAGTTTCCCTGCTATAAAAAAGCATCTGAAGTGTGTATTGAGAAAATGAACAAACCTGATATCAGAAAGCAATCCTACTGCTTTCATACAATAAAATAGATGACTAGGAGACCTCCTTATATATTTATTGCATGATTAAAGAAGAAACTAAAACATTAGGATGCCAAATGATTTTTTAATTGAATTTAGTATTTATGTTGTCCTTCCCTTACTGTTGTATCACTGTGCTTCTAAGCAGTAAGTGTTCTTAATTCTTTTAGGACCAGATATCATTGCCACTTGTAGCATTCAATTCCCAGTCTCTCTAAAGGTATAATCAACACTCATGCTGTTGTAGAGCTGATTTTATGATGAAGATATTTATCGTGTGGGAAATGATTTGAAATCACGGGGAAAGAAAAATGCTACTAAACTATGGCTTCTCAACATGAACATATGAGTCGGTCTGAAGTGGTGATGTAGAAATGAAAGTCCGTGCTCAATGCTTATTCCTCTCAGCACCCTGTCTGTCTAGATCACTAGTTAATAGTAAGTAGACAGATGACAAGAGTAAGATGTTTATAGACAAGTATTGCTGTTAAATAGCAACATGCTATGTCAACTTTAATTACAGTGTAACATTGCTCAATTCTGTACTTGTCACAAGAGCTCTTATTGCAAGC
Source organism: Sclerurus mexicanus (assembly GCA_013396755.1). Classification (NCBI taxonomy): domain Eukaryota; kingdom Metazoa; phylum Chordata; class Aves; order Passeriformes; family Furnariidae; genus Sclerurus; species Sclerurus mexicanus. The sequence continues at coordinate 347,515 of VWZF01001847.1, read as the reverse complement.
AATAAGAATGTGTTATTCTGGGCATGAAGCATCTTCATTTGGAAAAACTTTCTGCTTCCACCCACAATTCTGCTACTGTCACACCTAAAATACATTCCAACTTCACATACTGTTGAGATGCAAAGAAATACAGACTCCTCATCTAGTTCCAATCCCTCTGCTCTGGGCAGGGACAGTTTCCACTGGACCAGGTTGCTCATTCAGCTTGACCTCAAACACTTTCAGGGATGGTGCATACACAACTTCTGTGGTCAGCCTGTTTCAGTGACTCGCCACCCTCACAGCAAAAAGTTTTTCACAGAATCACGGACTATTCTGGGTTGGAAGGAACCCACAAGGATCACTGAATCCAACTCTTAAGTGAATGACCTCTATGGGGACCGAACCCTCAACCTTGGCATTATTAGCACCACACTCTTTTTCATAATATGTAATCTAAACCTACTTTCTTTCAGTTTGAATTACTTTAAAGGGTCTTTTTCTAAAGCTTTCTTTATAATTTAAATACATTTATTTCTTTATTTATTATTCATAAGATATATCTTAAAATTCAGCATAAAATAATATTCAATAAACTCAGAAAAAGTTGCTCAAAAGTAAGGAGTTAATTGGACAAAAAAAATCAAAAGAAGAAATTATTGAAAGATTAAAATGGAAAAGGATACTGAAGTAAGCACTGATGAAACAGATTTGGTTATAACTGCTAAATGATGAGAAGACTCTTATAATACAGGAGTTCCTCACATTAGTATTGGTGGGCAACACATTTCAGTTTTGACCAATGGACCAAAACAAATAAGCACATTATTAGAAAAGTTGTCGGGGGGATTACCATCCATTTGGTGAGATTAAACCAGAACTAGAGGGAATTGAAAAAAGAATGGAGACAATATTACTTCAATTTGATTAATTAATGCCACTATTGCTTTTGAGGTGCTACAGACTTGGTCTAGTTCCTATTGTTGTGTTCCTTTCTTCCTCTCTGCTCACTGTAGCACTCACAAGTCTATGTAGGGAGCCAGATCAGGGAATTCATACGGATGAAAGCAAGTTTTGCTGCATCTGTATTATTCCCTCATCCTTTTCTCTAGTCCAGTCTGCTGTATGGTTCAAAAATGCTGGTCAACCTAAGCAACCAAAATCAGGAATGAGATACATACAGCTGATGGTGTGAGAAAACATTGCTCCATTGAAAACAACCCATTTACCTTAATTTAAAACATTTATCAAACTGAGTCTTGATGCAACATATGTAATGAAGAATGACAATAGGAGATTATAAGTCTTCCAGTTGTAAATTGACTCACCACTTATCTGCATTTCAGTACTGTCAAATTTAATGGGTACTCAAAACTGACTCTTGTTTAGAAGAAAATGCATCACAATATCTTAAATTCCCAAGATTGTTTTGGGTTGTAAAGGCTCCAAGGAGCAAGTCTGTTGTGTTTGGATTTGGGTTTTCCATGGAAGGATTATACAGTGTGCCTGTCATATCCACTTGAATCCAGCTTCATCACTATACAGACTTGAAATGATAGATTAAAAACAAACAAAAAGAATAAAATCCCAAATATTAGATTTGTATTATAGATTAAGAACAGCTACAAAAGATAAAATTAAGTTAAGAACTTGAAATTTTAATATAACACTGATTTTTTTTCTGAACTGCTTCAATTTTCTCTGAGATTTAGGTCTCCTTTTTCCAAACTCTTACCTGTAACCCCTTTGGTTTTTAGTTTGGCTTTCCCATGTGAGGTATTTCAGACTATACTTTCACTGCTCCCTTTTAAGGGATGGACATATTTTCTCTTTTTCTGTCTGTCTATATTTTAGAACTTCAATCAAGTTCATTTATTTGATAGACAGAGTGTTCCAAACTGTCCATGAAGATCATGATATGCCTCAGTCTTCACTGTCAGTAATACCTGTGGCAAAAATGCAAAAGAAATAAGAAGGATACTGCCCTGTTTATTTGGAATTGGTTTCCTTTCTTGGGAGGTTTTTATCAGCTTTCATTTTAATGTTTATTGTGTTCTTTCCTTAGGTCTTTCCTTTAATCTCAGTACACTCTCTTTTAAGTGACATTTTTAAACACTGCTACATCAGTTTATAAATCCTGTCATCTCTGAGGGATTAGGTGGTCAGGGTTCACTTCACAAGACTTCCAATACACATTACAGTGCTAATGTTGATATCCTGTATTGTCATTGCAGACTCCCTGTATAGTAGAGGGCAGAGGTAAACAGTTCTGGAGTGCCATCCCATTACTTTTCTCACTACTAGCTATGTATGCATAAATGACTAGGACATGTAGGTGTATAGATAAGCCATACTTAGCCATGCTGCAACACATAGGTGTGTGTGCGTGTTATTTTCTCTTCTTTGACAAAATACGTGGCATGATCTCACATTTAGGAGTATTAGCATTTTTCACCCTGTTCCCCAGAACTGTTAGTCCATTTTAAACCATTATCATATAAGCATGTGTGACATGGTGAAAAAAAAAAGTACTTGTGGCATTATTACTGTTCTTGCCTTCGGGTCACATCTGTTGTCTTACAGGCAACATTGCATTGACCTGAGACTTTCACCTGGTGGAACTGCTGAAAAGTCATGGCAGTATTTCAATTGTATTCACCCTTTCCTCTTCAAAGGACTGGAATGAGTCAAAAACTTTTCTGTACTGCCACCCACAACCAATTTGTCTGATCGTTTCCCCTGTTATTTCCTGGTGGATTTTTCCTGTGTTTTTAGCCTGCTTTCAACAAAGACAAGAGTAGCTTTCAGCCTGTTTCTGAATTTGTCCATTTCTTGGAAAGTCTGAAGCTAGAAACCTTATTCACAGGATTTACTTGGTGTTGCTCTAGATTTAATGATATGATCTACAGGTTGGCCTAAATATGTGTGTCTCCATTTCTGATTAAAACTTAGGACTTCATTACAGTTCATCTGATCCATTGACTTGTTTTTGTCTTGGAATGTAACTAAGTTAATTAATAGCTATATAAATGAATTTTATTCATAGATATTTCACAAGCAGGAAAAACTGAAAAATTCAATACATTATTTAATATATTTTCCCTGTATTGTTTAAGAAGTACAAAGCCAAAGTGACTTTCCAGTTTACTTCTTTTTTTTAATGAATATTGCTAATTGTGCTCAAACCATTTTAAGAATAAAAATTTAAGATTAACATCTGTATCATCTTCTAGTTTTAATCTGTGTAAGTGTAGCATAGGAGAACATAAACATTAACTTTGCATTTCCCGCAGAAATTAGAGAGAATTCTAAGGATGGTTATCAACGGATTTTAATTCTTTTTCTACACAGAAGAAATGTTTAAAGTTACAATGTTTAAAGTTACAATCTAAAGGAACTAATTAGTTGCACAGACTGGGCACCTATTCAAAGTCACTTGGTTTTACAACCCAAACTTATATATGCTAATGGATCCAGATGTTCGAACAATGTACTTATTGTTAAAGGGCAATACCACTAGAGTTTTGAAGCAAATCAGAGGCTTTATTTCAAGGCCTGAGCTACAGACCCTTCCTGTCTTTCCACTAAATATGGTAAGATACATGTAGTGTTGATTTTCACATCACAGAGAAGGTCACCTTCAGGGAAAAATAAACCAATAACTTTTCTATGATTCTATTCAGACTCTTCTGAATATTTTTCTTTCTTTAAACTCTCATAGGTATTTTATACTCTCTTTTAAAAGAAAATGAGCATATCAGGAACTCCTGTTCATTTCATGTCATTCCTTTGAGCCTCAAATCATCTTTTCTGTTACTGGGTCTTTTTGGGAAAAACTACTGTTGATGTAACAGAATAAAGGCAAGTTTCAGCTACTTGTTACATAAGTCAACAGTGCACCTTGTAAGAAATGGTATCTAATAGCATACTGGGCTACTACACAAGCATAGTCAGTAAATTGTGGGAAGATAATATTTCCCTTTCCGTAGCTTTTAAATCTGGAATTTGGCATTCAAAGTTGGATCCTCAGTGCAAGAAGGATGCTGATAAGTTACAGCAAGTTCAGGGAAGAGTCACCATGGAGCACTTACCTTCCAAGGAGAGCCTGAGGGACATGGGCTTCTTCATCCTGGAGAAGAGTTGGCTGGAGATAGGGAAGTGTCAGAGCATTCTTCAAATCCTTGTATGGAGCCTGGTGAGAAGGATCTTCACTGACGTGAATAGAAAGACAGACATACAAACCAAAAATTGCCTAGAAGGGTTATGGAATCTCCCTTCTGAGATCTGATCTCCTATTTGACCCTTCTCTGAGCAGGAAGTTGGACTACAGCCCTCCTGAGGGGGGGCTCCAACAGCCCTCCAACCTGAATTATTTCATGGCTCTATACTAAGAAAGTCATAGAAAGTAACCAAGAGTAATAATTTTAATGTCCTAGTTTAATATGAAAATCAAATGTGCATTCCTGAAGGATTTATTTTCCTATAAATACAGACAGATTTTGAAGTTGGCTTGAATTATATTCGATTAAATGTAATTTTATTATCAGAGAGCAGCAAGGGCTGCATGAAACATTTACACAGGCTGTTCCCACTTCAATGAGGCACAGTCCCACAGGGGCTGAATATGGGGGGCAGAGCCAGGGGCTGTAATGTGGTCCATAAATAGCCATGGCAACATAGCAAACTATGAACCTAGGCCAGGCTACATTCAGGGAGAAAAAAAAAATAAATGGGGTGGGGGCCAGGCTGGAGATAGGGTACCCAACACAGGGTTGAAAGTCCTTGCAGAGATAAGCCCACTATATCATAGGGCCAAGGCATCGATTCAGCAGATATCTGAAGACTGGGTGGAGGGCACTGATGGCTCCTGGCTGGGATGAAGTGGGGCTCTTGGGCCATGGGCAGACCTGAGGGTCCTAGGTGAGTTAAAAGTCTATTGTTGCTTTCACTGCCTTGACATATAATCAATCTCAGATTATTGAAGATATTTCTACTTTGTGTATATATATATATATGTTAGATCCTTTTTCAAACTGTGATAGCTGCAAGTGTGCAGACTCTGTGGTTTCACTATGTATGCTATTCATGAAATCTGAAGTAAGCAGACATGCTCTGTCAATCTTTACATTCTGTCAATCTACATTCATTCTTTATATTTCTGAATTGATAGATCAGAAATACCATAATGTGAAGTTCCACAGGACCATAACTTTAACATTTGAAACCAGGTGACCTCTACCATCAAAATACCTCATAAAGCATGATGAAAAAGTGGCTACAACTCTGAATTTAGTCATTTAGTTTATCTTATAGCATTTTAGTTGGGATCTAAATTGTCCTGTGAAAAGGAACTATTTTTGTTGGATTGATTTTCTGGAAGACATTGTCTCTTAATTTTGAGAACCAAAATAGGAACCTGATTGTGGACACCTTGAGGGTCTTGAAAGTAAGAACCCTCTACAGAGGGATCTGGGCAGGCTGGATTGATGACCCAGCTGTATGAGGTCCTGCACTTGGGTCACAACAACCCCATGCAGCATTACAGGCTTGGGAAAGAGTGTCCAGAAAGCTGCCCCGTGGAAAAGGACCTGGGAATGCTGGTCAACAGTGACTGAACATGAACCACTAGTGTGCCCAGGTGGCCAAAAGGTCCAATGGCATCCTGGTTTGTGTCAAAAACAGTGTGGAGAGCAGGACCAGGTCAATCAATGTCCCCCTGTACTTGATCCTGGTGTGTCGGCACCTTGAAACCTGTGTTCAGTTTTGGACTCCTTACATTGAGGTGCTGGAGTGAGTCCAGAGAAGGGCAACAAATCTTATAAATGGTCCTCATGTCTCATGAGGAGAGGCTGAGAGAGCTTGGGGTCTTTAGCCTGGAGAAAAGGAGGCTCAGGGAAAATCTTATTGTTCTCTACAATTACCTGAAAGGAGGTTGAAGTAACATGTGAGTCTGTCTCTTCTTCCAATTAACGAGCAGTAAGACAAGAGGAAATGACCTCAGTTTGCCCCAGGGCAGGTTTAGATTGGATATTCACAAACATTTCTTCAATGGAAGGGTTGTAAAGCACTGGAACAGGCTGTTCAGGGAAGTGGTGAAGTCACCATCCCTGAAGGTATTTAAAAGACCTGTAGATGTGGCACTTAGGGGCGTGGCTTAATGGTGAAGTTGGCAGTGCTGGGTTAACAGTTGAACTCAATGATTTTAAAGGTCTTTTGCAACCTAAACAATTCTGTAATTCCATGATTCTATGAAATCAATCAAAAAAGTTCTTTATATGCATTTGCTCGCCTCTGAGACTTAAAACTTTATGCAACTGTCTAGTTTGCCTCTTGATTGCATGGCATAAACTTAAGTGCAGAAATGTGTATATATATATATATATTTGCAGTGTAGGATTTCAGTCAATTAGAATATTATTGCACTATTGTAAATCTCTGGTTATTAAGGCCTCTTCTAAATTTGATGCAACAGATACTGAGCAAAACCAAAACTCATCATTGATATCAATAGTGACTTTCCTTTCTTTTAAAAATGTAATTGTACCACTTTGTAATCTCCTGAAATGAACTTAAATGAATTATATTTTGGGTATTTTAAAAGTATCATCAAATTATGTGTCACTTTTTGAAGTTCTGTAAAACACATTTCCTACCCTTGAAAGGTTTGCAAGTTGAATATATTATAGACCATACAAAAGACAAAGAGCTGAGAGAGTCTATTTCTACTTAAGGTTTATAAATCCAAATTAAACATCTAAATTCCATTGCCAATAAATACAAAATACCTTCTTGAATGTTCATTCCTCTTAGACTAACATTAGAAAGTAAATTAATTGAATTCCATTAATTAAAGCTGCAAAAACTCAATGCAGCAAACTATTTGCATATTCTCTGTTAATTTTTCTAGCCAAATACCAGCTCTGAAAAACATAACTATGGTTAAGTGGTTATTGCTATCAATGAGGACTTGAGCCTTGTTCTATTGTCTTTACTCTGTGGCACATTAGCTTCTTAAATAGATGGCTCATTCTTTTAACTTTTCTGGAAGTGTTCATCTACCTCAATGAATCATTGAGAGTTCATTAGCAGAACTTATTTATCTGTGTCTTCTTTCAAAAACAGCATTGTTTTAAAAACTAAAAAATAAAAAAAAGAGACAATTCTAGAATATACTACAAAGTAGTCCTAAATTTAAAGATTTTTTTCTAATATTAACATTTTTTTTTCATTCATTTAGTAATGGTCAACCATTCTGTGAATTACCAGGAGTTATATTGTCACTGACATATTTCAAGTGAGAAAATCTCTGAAACTCAAAGTACTATCATCAGAAAATCTACTGTAATATTAGAGAGACCTAATTTGCAAGAGCATGGCTTCACAACCTGAACCAGGAAAGTAAAGGAGTTGTCAGAAAGATTGAAATATGACAAAAGGAAAAAATATCTGGTCTTATCAAGAAGCCTCAGCTAGTGAGAGAATTGTCACTGAACTGAGACTTCATGGAAAAACTGAGCAGTTCAAGAAAGATAATCGCATTATTGAGAACTTGAAAGAGTGTTGAAAAAGATAATAGGAATGGAAAAAGTCTACAGATTGTTGGGGTGGGGAAAGAACTTTTCCATTGATTCGTTTAAATTTTAAAATAGAAAAGGAGAATTTAAATCTTAGATGAGTAACTCATCTGCTTAATGAGTCTCAATCTTACATATGGAAATGTCAAAATAATTTCTTATATAGAAGAACCAGATGCAGTAGATGAATAGTTTTGCAATCTGCAAAAGATACCTGTCAGTAAGTTGGGAAATCCTTGTGTTGATTAGAAAACTCCTTCTAAAGAAAAGACCTAAATTTAAAGTGCCACTCTGCTTGAAAATTTAGCTAAATTCAAACTGGGCACTTACTCAAGGTCTAGTCTATGTGAACCTGCTAATTAACACATAATCTCTAGTGGGTGTCTCTCACTCTAGATTTCTGCAGCTGTTCCACTTGTATGGACAATTAGGTATTTATTTCATCAGGAATTTCAATCTCTTTTATTCCAGGTGATTATTCAAAGAAGTATAACATTCACTTGCTTTTTCAGCAAATTTGTGTAACCCAGTTAGATACTAGTCTTTATATCTTCTTTTTCAACTTTACTTTAAAATGCTGAAAGTTTTTTTCTCATTCAAAATATGTTATTTAAAATATTTTCTTGCAGCAAAATGTTTTTTGAGTCTGTTCTTCTCAGTTTGTTGGGATGAACTTCATACAAACATACGTAGTTAAAAGTCTAACAGAAAAACAGTAATTGACATGATCTGAGTAACATTACAACAGAAGAATTAAATCCTTTGTATATTTCAGATACCTAGATAATCTTAATAAGAAAATATTTTTTTTTACCTTGTTACACAAAAACTTTTTTTACGGTGCAGTAAAAATAATCTAGAGAATTTCACTGTGGTGAAAGAATTTGCTCTTCTATTGTCTTTGTAGGTATTCAATTAAGCCTTGAATTTTGAAGCTGTTTTTTGTCAGCTAATGAAAGTAAACTTTAATAAGGTACCTTTTTCAAATGAAATGTTTACTACATTCCTTAAATTCTTGCTGAATCCTATTAATCCCTCCTATGTTCTCTTTAATATGTTTATTTTAATTGAATTTTCCTGTCCTGGAATTTAGTGAATAAATAGGAAAACCACAAGTGAACAAGTAGTATTTATCTATAGTGACAGACGAAAAGGTAAAAATGAGATTAAACAGTCACTATAAGTCTGTGTGAGACACTCACTATTGAGGCTAAAAAGTTGGCAAGGTTAGAAAAAAAAGGATTCGATGTCTAGAAAGACATCCCCACCCCTCTCCCAAGTCTGTAATAGACCAGGAGGGATCCAGGACATTGGAGTATTTCATTTCAGACACAGTGATATTTTTTAAATAATCTCTACAGGGTCCGTAACTGCAGCATGTCTGCCACAGAAAATCTAGAGGATTCTAGGTCACTTCTCTGCTGTGAACTGTTAAACAGAAGCTTTGAATTAGAAATGCTTCTTGTCAGCATTTCTCCTGCCTACTACGTAATAACAGCAGCAAAACTTATAAAACACTTTTTAAATTGTGAAGAAGAAACCATTCAGGCCCTTTCAGTTTTCAAGTGCTAAGAGTCCCAGGCCTTCAGCTCCAGGGCACAGTGGAATCTCGTATTTTTACTTTCTATAATGTAGTTGGCTAGAAGAGCATCTGTGATATCTGTGTGCATTTGCTCAAGCTGGCAAACACCAATAGAAATGGCCTTGTAAGAGAGAGGAAAGTGAGCTAGGAGAGGTCTTTAAAATCTTCATTTTACCAGCTTCTTTTTTCATTACCATTTCTTTATTCCAGCTTGTATTTGGATGTATGTACAAAAATGAAAATATCAATACTGATATGCGAATTTAATGACAATACTCACATCTCTTACCACTTTGTTCTTTGCCCAGCTCTATTTCTGTGAAAAGCAGGCTTTGAGCTGCCATATACCCTTCCTATCATTACCAGTATCAGAGTGTGCCTTAGGTTTTTTAGTGTGCATGGAGGACTTGGGGTAGTAATTGAGATGCATTGACTAAAGCTTTCTAATACAATAGAAAGGTAGAAATGTAAATACAGTCTGTGTTCAAAGCAATCTCCTCTTCAGGATAAGTGGTTTATTTAGGATATGTATAGCTGGGGTAGCCTCTTTGTGAAGGTGACTGGGAACTAATTCTACTTATATTAGTCAGTGACAAAGATGGACACTTTGATAGGACAGTATTAGTACAATGAGCCTTAGCAAGCTTGGGGAGTGACATTTGATATTTTAAGAGAAGAATATGCCAGATAAATCTGAAAAAAAATGTAGAAAAAAAGAAGAGTAAATAAATGGATATGCTGTTTGTATAGTATGTTCTGTTTGCCCTGCTTCTAGATTTTTTGTTTTTGTTTGTCTGGACACCAGTAAAATTCTCCCCGTAGGTTCTGACATAGTTTTCTACAAAGTGTGCCTGAGGGCAAGAATAAAATCTAGCATCTAATTTGGAATGACTGACCACAGGTTAGGATGACCAAATTATACTTTTTGTTTGAACAGAAAAAGTATGTCAGAATATTCAGCAGGCAGCAACATGGAAACAAAACTTTGCTTTTATAACTCAAATTTTCAGTCTTTTCACTGAATACCAAAAGCAAGAAAACAGGACGTTCATTTGCATAGCTCCCTATTACATTAGTATGAGTTGTATGGGTGAATTGAAGGTATGATTATAGCCCAATTATCCTGACACTTCCACTGTGTATAATTTCTGCTGCACAGAAATCATACCAATACAGTAGGTTAAATGTATCTTACAAAAAATTAAATGGATACATAAAGTGGAAACATTTTTTTACATGTAATTCAGCTCTTTAGAGGAAAGGGAACTAAAAACAATGTAGGTCACATTACTTGCTTCTTTCTGATTTCAGCTTCAATTTTATTTTTTTTAAATATAATGGAAAAGGAGAATACTACAATGCAAATACTGCATTTTTTTATGTTTCCATGAATGTTCTCATTCCAATTTTATTATTTTTTTCATTATTTTGTTATTTTAGATTTTTTCATCATGAATCAGTCATTCCTTATTTTTGTATATGTTAAAAATTAAGTGCTCATGCACTGAAACCAAAAGGGTTTTTTCCAGCTTTATTAAAAGGCAGTTGTCCCAAAGAACTGTATTTATTTTGTCCCTATTCATGTCATGTTTCTGCATGTGTCTTGTGATGTTTATGAATCCATTAAATATATTCTTCTTTCTGGCTCTCCAGCCTTAACCTCTCTGTCAAAAATTATAGAGGTCAAAATGAGTTTTTATTCATGACAATGTAATAAAATCAACTTCCAACAGTATCTGATGAAGACAGAGATATATATCTAGTTATACAGAACACACACAATACAGCCACTTTTAATTTAATGCAGATTAAATAGAAAATCCTAGCTGCAGTATCTGTAGTAGTTATTCTCACAGATGGAATAATTGTGAGTGGAAGATTTCTAATCTCTTCTACTGTGTGTGTAGCTAGAGGAGTTTCTTTAACTTAACCTTTGAGAAATTTAAAACCTGCATTGTATGCAGAAAAACTTAGTGTATAATTAGAAGTTTTACTCGTGGAAATAAAGGACAAAATAACATGGGCAAGACTTACTTTTAAATATTCTAGTTCAGATAAATGACATTACAGAATTGCTTATGGGTTGGGTTAATCTTGTTTAGTCACAGTTGTTAACAATATTGATGTCTGAAGGTCAGTTAATTACTGTTCTTTTACTGTAAGTAAAGGGAAATAAAGCATCAGCCACCCAACTTAGTATAACACTGATGTCATTCATTAAGCTGATAAACTGTTCTTTAAAGATGCTGCTTTCAACTAATTGTAAATGGAATACAGATGAACAGTTCATAGATAACTACACTATAGATGTCTGCATTTATTATAATCATCTGTTGGTCTGGAAAGTCTGGTTTTTGCTTCCTGGTGCTGTGTTTTGTTTTGCTTTACTTTATTTTGCTTTCACACAAAGGCAATAGTTAAGCACTTGATCTCACAAAACCTGACTGATGCATAGGACTGTGGAGTAGGAGTAGTTTTTTCAGCTGTTGTGTTCTGTCTGTCTGTTGAGCAGCAGCACTATCAGCTTTATTACTCGTGAACTGAGAACCAACTTTAATTAGAGAACTATTGTTGCATGTTCACCTTTGGCTATAATACAAGGATGTTATTTTCCCACCGTTCTATAGGGTTCTTTGGGGCTAGTCATGTTCCTCAAGTGACCTTGTCATCTCTGTAACTCAGGTCATGCTGGCATAGTCAAGGTCTGCAAGTACAACTGAAAACCAAATTTTCCCAATGAAGGAAAATTAATTGTCAGCTGGGATTTCACCTAAGAGTTCTCGAACATTTAAACTAGGGAAGCTCAATTTGGGTTACCAACACAGTTGATAAAATCATAATTGGTTTAAGCTTCTTCTGCAAATGTCAGCTAACTTTAGGCATCTACAGTGTATATATGATGTAGACACTCTAAACTTCCCTTTTCAGCTGGAGGAAAAAGAAATATGCTTCAGGTGTACAATTCATCCAGTCTCTGTAGTCATTTACATTAGGAAGGTGAAGTTCCCCACCCCCAGCATCTTTCATCAGCCCTAGCAGCAGTCATGCTGCCACACAGATTTCTTATCCAAATGGTGTCAATACAAATACATCTCCCCTCCACATGGACTGCTTCTCAAAAAATTCCCATTATTCTGGAAATTTGATTTCAAATATTTGCTTTAGGGGCCTGCCTTCTGCTTCTGCTGCTGTTAACAGTGATTCCTAGAGCCTCCTACATAGAGTCCTCTATCAGAAAATGCATTTCTTCCATCCATATCACGTCTGTCTCTTGCAACTACGTCAAAATTAAAGATAAAACAGTGATCCCAGCTTGAGCTTTAAGAGAATAGTTCCACAGTTTTAATTTACAAGGATCCTGATTAGAGCAGATGGAAAAGCATTTATGCAGCAAACTGAATCACTGCAGTTGCATAGATACTAGTTAACCAAATGTCTATACGATGGGTCTAGACTGATCCTAGCAGGTGATCATCTCTGCCATTTAATTGTAAAAATATGTATTCCCTAGCATTTTTTCTGTTTGCATTAATTAGTGCCCTGATACAATTCACAGGCATGATGATGGGGGATTGCATGTATGGATGAGGCTGTCATGGTTTTGAAAAATATCAGTACATATGGATTGTAGCCGTGGCTTTCCAGTGGTTCTCAGGGGTAGAGAAGGGTTGCTGACCTATTTCTTTACTACCATGCATGTACCCTCAACCTCCCTGTATAAAAAGCACATGCTGTGCACAGTTTTACCAGCTACCTAGTTCTGTATATTCCCATGCTCAGTATCCAAATCTAGGAACTGGCTTTCCTTGGTACTTCTCTTTCCTATTGTGTAATACACGGAGATAAGACATGGAAAGCAGTTTTCAGATTTTACCTTGGATGACAGATGTTTGAAATCTAGATAAGGCAACACAGGATTTGGCAACTTTTTTACTCTTAGCTCATCATTGAATTTATTCTCAAAGCCACTTTAAAGATAACTAGTTAACAATTTCAAAATTATGGCAAGAAAGTGGAAAAGTCCCTTTTATCATGGTTTGGTAGCATTATAAAAAACAATCATTTCAAGGCACACAGTCTTGGAGACAAGATAAAGTATCATTTATCTTAAGATAAAGATAAATGGGCTTATATGAATGAAGTTTCATGATTCAGGAACAGTCATCAAGCATTTAGGAAAGGTGCATCTTTATCCTGGAAAAAGGGAGCAGGTACGTGTCCAGCCGAGAAAAAGAGCCCTTAAAAAAAA
>VWZF01001847.1:167581-334084 GCA_013396755.1 Sclerurus mexicanus | reverse complement strand
TTAGGCATATGCTAGTCTGACTTTCTGATTCTTAGTTTAACTTAATTAATATGTTTCTAGGTCATTAGGAAACTTCACTTTGTCTGTAAACTTTCACATGTTATACATTAAATATGAAAGAACAAACAATTATTGGTGTAGTGTCACAAATCAATTGAATGCTGCTTAACAGTCTTCATTTCATGCAAATCACCCTTACTAGTAAATTAATAATGTGTTAAGATAACCATAATTGTTTAATAAATAAACCTTTTAATTTCAAAATTGCTGTTGTTATGTTTAAAGCTACCAGATGGCATCTTAAAATACATCTAACTCTGTTGATCTGGGGTTTGAAAAAACGAAGTTTTAGAATGCTCGTGACATGTCACTTCTAACCTTAGACTCTGATTTCTCAAGTTATTCAAGAGATGACTGTTTTGGAAGACATATAAAAAGAAGCAAAGAAAAAAAACATGAAGAGGTAAATGAATGGGATGAGGGAAAATGATATACTAACTGCAGATAAATAATATTATATTATATTAAGCTACTAGCTTTAGTCCATAAAATATACCAGGCAAAATCTGGCTTAATTTGAAATTGATATAAATGCAAAATACTCTATGAGTTAGTAAGTTAGTGATGCTGTTGATACTAATTTAACCTATACCCTGGGGCAATTGCCTCCATTTGAAATCAATACATCTACATTATTTTAAACTTACTGCAGTATTGATGAGATCTTTACTTTGCTGTTTAACATTATGAATAATATGTACATTATAAAGGATATTGCAATCAGTGCCTTGAAATATATAAAGATCTGCAAAATCTCTAATATTGCAATTCTCTGACACTGAAGAAAATGAAAGGAAAAAAAAACAACAAAAGAAGGTTTGCACATTAGGACACCATGACTCCATGATTTCTCCTGTCACTAAAGTTACTCTTCATCATGAAAACATCACAAAATACCAACAAATATAAGCAATGTATCCTTCCTCTGCTTCTTGCAGCAAACAGGATACTGTCACTCCTTTCATTCCTGCAGAAAGTAGACCCTGACTACCACTTTCCTGCCTCTGCTAATGCAAAAGGATTAATGCTTAATAACATCAAAGAAAAATACAGGCAGGCAGGAAAGCATACTATAGTAATATAGTGCAGCTATTTAGTTCTGCTGCTCCTACAACGGACCCTCTTCTGCTGTGATTCTATTTTGCATCCTATTTGACATGCTAAGAACATGGAGGCATGTGCATTTGATAGTAGAAATAGTCTCTACATTAAAAAAAAAAAAGTACTCTGTGCCTTCAAAATCTTCTGCTGTTGCTGGTAGAACCCTTCATGTCTGTGGCAGCAGGATGGAAAGCCAGTTGCAATGAATAATGGGGCCTGATGATAATGAGAGACCTAATAGCAAGCCTTTGTGTGTCTCAATTTATATGCAAAATCTCTATATTCTCCCAGATTGCTGCTCAAAGACCCATTTACAATAGTTCTCCTTAGCTGTAATTTTTCCTTAGAGATATCACTAAATTATGGGATTGCTAAATTATTGTTATAATCAGAAAAATAGAAATAGAAAACAGATTCCAAAGAAACCTTTAAAAATGTCATGATACTTCATGCCACTACCAATATTAAATCCAATATCCTGGCCAATTACAGTATGAGTTATTCATTCTGCCAAGCTATTTTGAAGTGAAATATATTAATGAAATGAAAGAGGCAATGCCCTGATAATGTATTTCATTTTAGATACTATATTTTTATCAGTGATTTCAAGATATTACCCTGCGTTAAAACACTTTGGAAACAGACATGTCAGGGAAAAATGAGATATATAAGCATCATAAAAATGATTTTGTTCATTACTTAATCCAAAGCAGTATATAAGTAGTACACTATACAATATAAAGTTTTTTCAAAAGAGCAAGTGAATGGCATTTCCAGGATGAGAAAGCAGTAGGTTTTGACCAAGAAAGGTTTCTGAAAGCAAGACTATTGAAAGCCAGAATGCAGAGGCAGATTAAACCCCAAGTAAACTCTGAATTTAGTAAAAAGTAACTTTGAATTCTAGGAAGATGTAATATTCAGAACAAATACCAAAGCACCTTTAATAAACTAAAAGCTAATTAGTTTCACCAGGTAAATATTCTTCAAATTAAAACCATCTCAAAATAGTTTGATTTTAATCAAAATAGTAAATCTCTTTAAGAAATGGGCAAGGTCAGCTAAGAAATACTTTATGTAATGAAAAAGTTTTAGATAATCATATATCACGGTATGAAGCATATATATTGATAAATTAACAATACAGATTCTTATCTGAATACATTTCATGCACATGATATATTTAAATGATTAATTTAATCTACTTGTCATGGTGTGCCATGTTTACATTATAACATCATGGAATGCTTCTTTAGCATTACCTTTGCAGGTGATTTAAATAAAAATAAAAAAAAATCGTTCAGGTTATTTGTAGTATTTAATATTTAGCTTGAGGAATACCTTTCCTTTGAAATATTGCAGAGTGGATTACTTATCATTATTTAGATATATTTAATAAAGGTGTCTCATATTTTCTGTTGCTTATTATGTTAAACTTTATGTCTAAAGTGAATTTTTTTCCCCATTTTTCAAATTTTAGTTTCTGTGAGGAAGTATTTTCTTCCTGTATGAAAACCTTTAAATGTTTTGTAAGTTTTATACATTCTCAGAGATGGTCATCCCAAGATGAGTTCAACCAAACATTGGAAGTGAGATGAGGGTCCTTTCTCTTCTCTGATCCCAAGGGTTCTGCTGCTGACACCAAGTGAAGGACATGATACAAGGCAAGGCCTATACTTGTTCTGTCAGGAAGTACTTCTGGAGAAAAGGAGGATGCACTTGTAGAAACTCCTTGTCTCTTACAGAAACTGGAAGATCATTAGTAAAATGAGAAGGAATAGAATAATAAGCTTTTCTGATAGACTTTTAAAAAAATATATATTTTTACCTACCTATCATAACTTCTTTGTACTTCATTTAACTTCAAAATAATTTCTTCTTTCATAATTCTGTATTTTTGTTTCCTTGAAAATTATAAAATTCATGCCTAATGTGTAAAATTTATAACTGAATAAAAATTTTAGATTTCCTTCAGTAATTCTGATTTCCAGCTATAAAATTATTAGATTTTATAACACAGTTTCAAAGGCATGTGAGTAATGTCTTTCATCTACTTATAGTACAATTAGCACTACAGATCTTAACCTGTCATATAAGCAGCAGCATCCCTGAGAAATTAAAATTTGAAAGGCCTTTTTTGAAAATATCTACTGTGAGCCCTCTAGACATTCCAGTAATTGTGTCACTATCCTCTTCTGTATATCTTGAAAACTGTTGACTCAGATAATTTAAAATCATCTAAAATGACCTGAAGCTAGTGTGGTTTCCACAGCAGAAAATAGATAACTGAAAAGAATAATATCAGAAAGAGCTGACGTGAACTTATGGATGTATGGATTTGCTTCATAAATTAGAATTTTTTTATTGTTCTCTTTGCAGATGATCTCTTGTAGGAAAAAATTTCGGTCTGGTTAATGTTCAAAGGGAAAGCCTGAGTTGTGAAGCATGTCTGTGAAGCATGTCTCTCCACATACAATTTATGCATATTCCACTTGTTAAGGGTAGAGAGGTGTTTAAATTAAAGCATTATTTCCTAAACTAGAAGCGAGCAGGATCCCATAAGTTAAAGAATTTTAGAAAGATAAATAGATATTAATTACAACATCAAGTGAAGATTATGTAATTATCAATTGGTCATTCAAATGGATCCAGAATTAGTCAGGACTAAAATATATAGAATTAATCCATTATTAATTAGAAATGAGTGGCATTTCAGAAGGGATTTCCCTAGGAATTGAGGTGATGTAGTTTGATTTCTTGAACTCCATCTGTGGATTTATATGTATTTGAGGTTGCCTTAACATGCATTTCTAAGCCTTTGTGAAAAAACTTCCCTTTAGTCCGATGCTGTGGTGAAGAAGGCCACTTCAGTGTTGTTTGATACTCTGACATGTTCAAATTGAAAGCATTTATAAACAATAACTGGCATTTCTGGACACTGCTGATACTTGGAATTTGAGTCTTGACTGTGAGCCAGAGGACTGAAGTGATGAAAACAGCATTGACTTCTGAAGAGCAAGCAGAATAGTTGATGATGCAGTCAAACTCTTGAGGTGTTCTGGGCATGGTTTTCCATTTTCACCACCATGACCAGACTGGTTTCAGTAAAGAGGAAGCAGAAAGCAGTGCAGACACATGAATACACTTTTCCAAAAAAATTTGTTATACCAGTTTGGCTTTGCATAACCAAAAATGCACTTGACCTGTCTGTTTTTAGAAACAAGCTATGTCTGAGACATTTTCTCTCATCTATAAGTTTTAAATAAGTATCTAAATACAATCTCTTCACACATACACATGGAAATATAGAAAATAATAATAAAAATATTATTTCTTTCTTAGGTCATAATGATCTGCATCATCAAGAATAGTAAATCAGTTTTCATCTGGAGCTTGATATCTTTTCACATAGTTAAGTTTTTGTTCAAACACAACTAAATAACTTAAAACTATTAATAACTAAGTAATCCCATAAATTTTAGTTTTGGGGAAGCTGCTACTTTTATCAGCAATGCAGCAATGCCATGAAACAGCTTCTAAGGAGAGTTTGTAACTGAATTTATAAACAAATAGAGATTTTTATCCTCTACCCTCAATCTAATTTTAAATATGTTACAGAACTAATGTAAAACAGTTAGCACCGAAGCTTTCTCAACTGTATTAAAAATTGCTTTTTAAAACTGTCAGTGAGGAGGATCACACTATAAGTTTGACATGCTATCTACAATTTATCTCCAGGTTGTAGATCTGATTAATTTAGGTTTTGTTACCTTTTTATAACAGTTCTGTTAAATACAACTCTAGTCAACTCTACCATAACTGTACTTTATACATAAATCCTCTTGTAAGTATAACATAGGAAAGCAGAAATACACATACTCATTGCAGTTGAGAGATTATACATTTTTGCTTATGTCCCAGCATATTCCCAGGATCTTTGTGCAAAAGTTGCTAATGTAAGAGAGGGCAAGGCATTACACGCCATAATTGAGAGATTTAAAATTTAAAACTACTGGAGAAAAAAGATAGACACAAAAGTATAGTCAAATGTTTCAGGTTATATAAACTAATCCATTATAATAAGAGTTAATAGCTCAATTTTCTTAATGAAACCTATATGTAGAGGGAATAAAATATGTCATAATTAAGGCTTTTTTGATTTTCCTTGAAATAAACGCTTCACAAATCATATCAACATTGTAATCCTGTAGTGTCTTATATCAGTTAGTAAATATTTGATTAATTGATAATCTGGAATTTTCAGAATTTCTAGATGCTACTCCGAGCCATCACTAACATCCAGAAAATTCACTGCCAAACTAACCATGGCGTGATATTAAGTTGAGCATTCACGGTGCTGAGACACAAACCAAGAAGTCTGGACAACTGTAAATTTCCTTGGTCAATACATTAATGCAGCAAACATCTGATAATCAAGTCAATGCTAATTGCAAAAGTGCTGCAATTGTTACAAATATGTCTGATGGAAATAGACTTTTTCCCCTAAATGAAAACACATATTTCTAGACTTGTTGAGAAATAAAGTAAAAAATGGATTTTTCTCTTAATTTTTCTTGTTCACCTTTATTTTGCATGGGACAAGGCAAAGCCTGAAACATTCATCAATTCACTGGTATCTGTTTTTTTATCTGTCAATTGACACTTAAAACATTTTTTTCTCCTCCTATATTAAAGTCAAATTCTATATTCCATGGCTGAACATGTCAGATATAGACCAGAGGATAGATTTCTGCATATTCCTTACCATTTCACACTGTGTTAACAGCCTACTTGTATAACATAGATTTCTTTGACGCTGTTTAGCTCTTCTAACATACCAATCTGTCACTCTTTAAAGAAGTTTTGCAAAGATCTCTATAAGATATATGATCTTTCATTGAGTTAGCACCACAACGAACACTTCATAAGCTCTGTCAAACAGTGATTTGTGCAGTACTGCAGCAAGCTTTTCCTAGAACATTTTTCTTTTTCTCAATAAAAGCAGAGAATATTGAAAGTATTTAAAGGTAGAAGCTGACAGGGTGTTGTTCAAGTCATTTCTCAAAATAGAAATACCAGTAAGGTCAGAGACATGACTGTCACAGCCCTTTCAGTATTAAACTGTCATGTAGAGATAGCCAGAGAAACGGTGGCCTACAGAGAAGTTTAATGAGAAGTTAATCAAAATCTTGAATTATTTTAATGATAAACCTTTCTCTCCCCTCAAATTATGACCACTTCTACTCATTCCAATAAGAAATTAGTCAAGAGAGGAATGACCCACAGCATGTAACATGAAAGAATAGGAATAAAAGCAGCTGTTATTCTGGAGGCCAGCATGAAGGGTGACTATATTTATTTCAAGCTTACATTAGTTAAAAAAGAAGACTTGAAAGAAAGAAATTTAAGATTTCTACATCACATGGATTACCCAGCAGATGCTCTCCATCATTTTATCTATAAAATAAGATTAAATGCCTTTTACTACTTATGTCTCAAAACAGTTATTTTAAAGCAGGAATAACAAAGGAAATTGTTTGATCTTTGCTCCTGAAAGACTCAGACTAGAAACTGCAAACAGTACTTTCTGATATTAAAATGTCTGGGGGAAAAAATACCCATAATAATCTACAGCTCAGAGTGAAGAGTGCACTGAATCATGCACATTAGTATGCTATTTACTTCTTCACTATTAGAAAGGGAAAAAAAAAAGTTTACAACTTTTCCCCAAGCTCCACAAAGGACAGTTTGTATAAAGCAGCACCCCCTATGCCAAGTGATGCTTGCTTGTAGAAGAATGTTGGTACGCAAATTGGCGCGAAAGCTCTTTCTTTCTTCAGACATTTTAAAACATTCCTGCATAACAAAATCATGTTTCATCAGGCAATACACTACTTTCATTCTTCCATGATTCAGAATTCTGAAAATGTTTTTCCAAATATGCCAGGGAACTTCCCTGCAGCATAAGGCAAAGTACAAAAATTTTGAGACTCGAGAGATGTTCTCTAAGAACTTCACAAGCCCATGCAATGAAGGTGATAATAGAATGCTGAACACCAAGACTAGGAAGAAATTCTTTACTGTGAGCATGGTGAGGCACTGGAACAGATTGCCCAGAGAAGTTAGGATGATCCAGCCCTGGCAGTGTTCAGGGCCAGGTTGTATAGGGCTTTGAGCAGCCTGGTCAAATGGAATGTCAGAAGAATTGGAACTAGATGATCTTTAAAGTTCCTTCCAACCAAACTGTTCTGTGATTCTAATGTTAATTCTTACACTAAGAAAATGATAGCATAATGCTGAAATCAAGTAGCAATTACAGATAATCATTTCTAAATGAAAGATATCTGGAAATTCTTACTAAAAGTGAAAAGGAAAGTTGGAAAAGCAGACTTAAATTATTTGTGTTTGAAGTAGAATGAACCTTTCATCCCATGGAGAAAGATGACTGTTTTGTAAGGTACAATGTTGTGGGTGCACAGCTTAGCACTGATATATATATAAACCAAAGGTTTTATGGAATGTAAGCTATTCAAAGGTTTTGGGCTTGGTCTTGATGAGTGGCCTGTGGCAGATGTTTATTCACATTGCTATCCATTAATTTGATCACACCGTATTTCCTGGTTAATGAATCATCATGTGAGCAATTTGGACAAGATCAGTAATGTTCTATTATTTCACCTTATTAAATGGAGTCAATAGGTCATAATGCATTTCAGCACTATGGAATTATCAGGGTAAGTACCACTAAAGGCAGAATAAAGAATATATCCTTGACCTAGTATTTTTAAATGTTCTCACATCTGGACATTTTTAATGAAACATTTGTATTATACCTGAGATGAACATTAGCCAGAGAGACCTTTCCTAGTAAAAAGGACTTCATTAGGTAGCCATCTGCTTCAGACCTTGAATGGATAATTGTGTTTAGAAAAATGACTCTAAGAATAGCACTTTATTGTGCCAGGTCTTCATTTTTTATGTATTTCTGAGTTGGATTATAAACACTGAGAAAAATGAGCAAAATAAAGGAGTTTTACTATTAGTGGTAGACTTTTAATCATAATTTTTCTCTTGCTTAACATATCAAAAGTGTTTTTACCTATCTGCTGTTTTTACCTATCTGCTGAATGCACAATCTTTGTGTACAGTTTGATGTAAACAAAAGGAATTACATTTCCATCTGAATGTAGAGTGGAGTTTTTATATGAATATTTTGATAAAAATATTTTGATTTACAGTAAGACATGTTGTGTTTTAGAATGAAATACTTTTAATTCACAGTTTTTCTATATTACCACAAACTAGCACTCATAAGGGTGTAAATATTTACTAATGATAGATATACAATGTAATAAGACATGGCTATCTGAAAAAAACTGTGTCATGGACATGCATAGTCTGAAAGACCATGAAGCATTTACAAAAGTACTTTAAATAGAAGCTTGGAGTAAATATTTTAAATTTCACTTGATGTTCTGAGACCTTGAGACACTTAAAAGAATAAAGAATTTGTGTTTTCTAAGGAAGATATTTTGTTGTAAAGTTAAGAACATTCAGAAAAGCAATCTAGTACTGACTAAACAAAGGCATTGCCCAATCACCATGATATTCTCAACCTACCAGGTAAGATACACCACAGAATGTGAAAAAACCTCTGAAGAGTTGGGTAATGTCCTTGTGACATCCCAGAAGACTGATTATAACACTTTGCCATCAAATACAAAAGGGACATAAATTCTATCAAGAAATGGTGTGCTGAAAAAACCCTGTGATACAGATTTTGGAGAGAATAATGATTCAATAATCTAAAGGAAAATTCTAAACTCCAAAACTTTCTAAATGAAATTACAGAACTAAGGTATGTCTTTCTCAAAATGGCTAAAGCAGAAACATTTAGAAAACAAGTACAGGAATAGACCTAAATTTGTTAGCATGTCTTCTATAAAAAATGTTGTTACATGCTGTTCATACCAGCAATAATGGTGGAAGCCAGACTGAAATTTCACTGTAAGAGACAGCACGTCCTTTGAGCAAAAAAAGCAGATAGTCAATGAAGTGATCCAATTGCATCAAACATTTGCACTTCTAACAGGTCACTACAGTGTCTCCTAAATGTAATTCTATACATAAGCATATATATACCAACACATACACATACCAAGCATATGTAATATATATAAAAAAATCAAACTTTTGTTACCGCTGAGATATATACAGCAGGAAATGTTTTTTACTCTGACAGGTCATACAACAGCAATAAATGTTTCAGATGCCACCTAGTGCCCAGTTCACGTGTGTCACAGCCCCTTTCATGAGAAAACTGGTTTTCTTTGTGCCCTTTTACACCACTGTCTAATGATATGTCCACAAAACATCCAATATATATATCTTACACTTTAAATTCCACTTTAAAACGCCGAATGATTCACAGTAGCAGAAATATCTTTCTCTTTTCTTCTTTTCTTTCTTTTTTTTTTTAAATTTGGGAGGAGTGGGCTTTTTTAAAACAAGTTGAAAGGCCCAACATATCAAAAGTTCTCTGCCTCCAATGTCACAACTTGTAGCAGGGAAGCATAGGCTGATGAGTCAGACATGGAGCATGATTGGTTAGCCAACTGTGCGTATCCTCAGACTACACACCGGTCAGTTCAAATGACCTTTGCCAACAGGAATCTGGAAGAGATGTTACTTTCAAGACTAGTTTATAATAATGAAAATAATAAATCTTTCAGAGTAGCCTTTATAACAGTTTAAGAGTAAATTCACTATTTAGCAATGCCTATCAGTGCTCTCTGACATTTCTGAACAGTATATCGCATGTGAAAGGGATGTATTGCAAACCCTGGACCATTTTCTGTATTAGGTTTGTCCTGCTCACTGTACCAATGTTACTATAGTATTACAATTGTCACTGTTTTCCTTCTCATATCTTGGTTTTTTTTAATGTACTTCTTACTTGTAAAATTATATTAATTAAGTTCTAATTTACTTAGTGCTGAAACAAGTTTGTTACTATTAAAATAACATATGACTTTAATGCTATAAACAGAAACATTCCTGTGTTACTAGCTAAGAAGATGAATCCAGTGATTGTTTCAATGTACTTAGAACCAAAATCAAATTCAGTATAAAAATCTACATTTAAAGTTCCCGTAGAACACAGTCTTAAAAGACACTCTTAAACTAATCAGTTTTTTCAGGCTGTACTTTATATAATTGAGCTCCTCTGTCATTTTTTTGACATGCAAATAATTTAAAAAAGAATAAAAAAAGCAAAATTATGTCATTCATTAAAAATAGTTAAGAAACTGCAATGTGATTAGCTGTATTATCTGTAGTGAACAGTAGAGACCCTCAGTGACGTAACTATTGCACAGATATTTATCAAGGAGTGATTAAGAAGAGGAAAAGAAAAAAAAAGCCTTACCTTGTTTGTCTTTTGGGAAAAAAAATAAAAACAAAACAAAAGTCTCACACTTCCTTTGGTTTGCATGTTTAAAGTTAAATTTTAAAGTTAAATATCAGAATATGACAGTCTCTTCTGACTGATCCACAAAAAATGCAGAAATTAAAAGAAAAACTTCAGAGAAATTTTGACTGTTAGACAAAGTTTCTGTCGCTGCTGTAAACAAATGTGGGTTTCAGAACAGTGACTTGCACTTGTAACTTGAGATGACAGATTTGTTGGAATCATGGGATAACCAGTTTTGATCCTGAACTTCTACAAAGGAGAGATCTGGATTGTGCGGAAATTTTTTTATTTCAATACTTGGTTTAATATATCTCTTTCTTTGCTCTCTGAACCTTACATATCTGTGTAGCTAAATTGACTTAGATTTTTTTCCTTCATTGCACTGATATTGCCTACTCCAAATTTCTCCTGTGGTTTCCTTCACTCTGTAATCTCAAGTGGAACAGGACTATATATGTACATTTCATTATGTGTGTAGGAAGACACTGGTGTACTCACCAGTTAATTCTTCTAGTCCCTATTAGATCTAAATCTAGACCATACTTACTCATATGTTCAGAGCAGTGTGAATGAGGAAAGATTAGAAAGAAAAATATATGTTTTGAGAAAAAAAGGCAAAGTATTATAAGGTAGAAGCTATGTATCTAAGTTACCGTTTTAGTTTATAAAACCTTTAGAAAACTATGTGCAACTGAAATAAACAATTATAAGATTCCATATAGATGAATTTTGGATGATGGAATTTCAGGCTATTTCATGTTGTTGCAAATGCATCATCTGTCCTAATATTTGGGACCCTTGGAATGTATAGCCCTCCCTATAGCCACATACATACCACATGCAGCACTTCTGAAATCAGCATTGAGTCTTCAATAGCAAAGCATTCTTGCTTGTCAATAAGACAAGTATATATACATAATTTTCCAAGGAATATCTGTGTGCAGATATGTTATAGTATTTCCAGTTACACCAAGCCCTGTCCCAATGACAACTGGAGTGGTCCCTAGAATGACGTGTTCCCTGGACCATATTCAGGTTTGTATGGCAGATGAATTACTGTATTGAAATAGTAGACACAAGTGTACAGGCAGTCTGGGACTGGTACCATGCAGTAATAGAGTGTGACATCCAAACTGAGAGTGTAGGCACAGCAGAAGTATTTAATTTCAAAACTACTAAAGGAAACAAGTATTAGTCTCTATTGGGATATTACATAGGTCTTTCAATCAGTGAGTACTCGTGAAGATGTATGTATTGACAGTATCTTTCGCTTTATCTTGGGAAAAATGAGATCATAGTGATTTGCAATAGCTGCAAAAAAACCCTGGAAAAAATATGGATCAACCCTTTAAAAAAGACAAAATTACATATGTTCCTAGATTTCTAGTATCATATTTAATGTGTGAAGAACATTACTCTTCACCACTAAGCTGAATGGTATGACATGATGATATGACAAATGCCTTTTATTTTGGAATATTTGAAAGTACTTCTTTTGGATAGTTGGACATTAAATTATAAATTTCATATTTAAACAGTTTAGGGAGGACAGGTGCTACTCCTGATTTCATAAATATTATAAAATAAAAAAGTTATTTCTGACTTAAAATCTTAGTAAAAAGCTAGTAAATTTGAAACTTCCATATCTGGTTCTGACTTGTTTCTCCTTGAGTGAATACTGAAAAAGAGAGTCTAAACTTCTGACAGCATTGTTTTTGAAACAGTTGTCAGAAATAAATGATATTTAATGTGATTTATAACTTATTAATTGGTATTTATAAGTGACTGAATTTCTGCTAATTAAAGTCTTTAAAGGAGTGTGTCCATTCTTGCTAAGCAGAACTCTGAAATATATTTGCCCACAGTTTTTTAACAGAATTTCTATTTACTTTAATAGGAATCAGTGCAAAACTTATTGAACAACAATGAAGGATATTTTAATCTTGTTGTTTTATCATTATGGGAAAAAAAAAAAAAAGAGGACAAATAGGTTCATACATACCGTGTTTACAAAACTAAATCTAGGACAAAGAAAATTCCTGCTTGGAAAGAGATTGAAACAACTGGGACAGCTTGCTTTAAAAAGAGACATGAGAAATGATACACAATAAAAATGCAAAAAAGTAGGATGGTGTAAAAAATTCAACTATACTTATTTTCAGAGTACATGAACAAGAAGTTCAACCAAATTACAATATGGCAAATTTAAAAGGAAATACTTTTCTACCCTTCATATCATTACTGATTATCAGAATGTCACTGAAGTCAAGAATCTATGCAGAGCTGCATAAAAATTGCAATCTAGTTTGGCAATTCCTGTGTTCCCTGACAGATGACAATCTCAGGGTAACAATCTGCAGCTTTAAATGGCAGGGAATTGGTAGTACAGTGTGACATTCAGTTTGAAAATAGATGCTACCTATCAAAGAAGACAAATGCTGTTACTTGGTGAATTAGGTCCTCCCTCCCTCTTCCCCACTCCCCCACCCCCAGTAATGCACTTGTATATGTTCAAAATGAAAATACTCACTGAACAAACTCATATACTTTAAAATGTACAATTTATTTTCTGCTTTATTATCTAGAATCAGGAGCAACATTGCTTGAAGGGTTAGAAGTAGTAACATACTCCCTACACACTTTCATCATGTTAAAAAGTTAATGAAAAATGCCAAGCATTCCTTTTAGATGAATCATAAAGTATTGCAACTGGAAAATTAGTTTTATTTTAGAAGGAGGGTGATTTTTAATTAATGCTTTAAAATATAATTTCATGAGAATAAATTGCCTTCTGTGGGTAATTCTTGGTGAGACAGCAGTAAGCATAAAGGAAGCAATTTTAGGCAGTGACAGTAAAAGACATCACTAATCTTTATATTTTTTATTTCAAAGAACAGGCAGTCTTTCTGTGACCTTTTTACAAAGCTCTAAGAGATGCAGGCTTCTGAAAGACTTCATCTTCTTGGATAAGTCGAAAAGGAAAATATTGTGTAGAGGCAGAGTTTTCAAGTTCATATAAAATGATTAATACGATAACCAAAATCCACAGGATGATATTCTTACCTCTATTTTGACATGCTATTATGATAAATAATAAATTGGATAGCCTTTAAAACTGTTAAAGGGTTTAAAAGAAATCCATTTGCAGAAATATGCAGGGGTAGCTATGGCACTGTCTTATTTGTAGAGCTTGCAAGCAGATTTGAGGACAGGTGAGTGTTGCTTCAGCACAGAACACTTAGCTAAAGCAGTGGTGAGGATATCAGCTCTTTAGGTGAGCTTTGAAATGACCAAGACCAGACGGACGACCTTCTTACTTCTGTGTTGTGTCATTGCACGAGGCAATGAAAGTCAAATTCAGAACCACAGAGTTTATTATGAATTTGGATCTGATGTTCTTTCATGTCTGTATTACAGTTTTGTTTATTGTTTTGCATTTGTATAACTTGAAAGACAGAAATATATCAAGTGTCTGTTTCCTGTTCCTACATAATAATTTCCTTGCTGTCAAGTTAACTAAAAATATATGTCTATAACTGGAGCTTAAGGAAAACCTCATGCTCATTTTCATCTACCTTTGGATATGTGGGTACATAAGCAGATACTAAATAGTAATGAATTTTCAGTCAGTAACAGGTTTTCCATGTTAAGTGTTTTATAATATCCTTGAAAACACACTATCTGTCCAAAGCTGTCTTAGTTTATGTTTCTATATTCTTAAGCAAAATGAAGCATTGAATTATGAAAACTTTGTAAGTAATAAATATATATCTGCTCCAGAATTACAGAGTAGTTCCTGTGGCAATCCAGGAGTTCCACCAAAGGGTATCTTGTACGGTACAAGATTTGATGTTGGTGACAAAATCCGATACAGCTGTGTCACTGGATATATTTTGGATGGACACCCCCAGCTTACTTGCACAGCTAACTCTGTGAATACAGCATCGTGGGACTTCCCTGTTCCTATCTGTAGAGGTAAGAGAAATCTTACAGTAATGTTCTTGAATATATACATTAGTATGAACAAATTTTAATCTCTGTATTAACTTTCAAGCTATGATTAAAGGAAAACACTTTTGAATTTTTTGATCTCTTGCTCACATATATGATGATATATATACATACTAATTTTTAGGTCAATATTATATGAAAATTGTATTTATCATCTATTTAAAAATATATGTTATGTAATAAGAACTGGAAGCCTAGTAATAGGTAGAATATATATGTGTACAACATATGTAAAACTATGGGAATGTTGATTAGGGATTTATTGGTACTTCCTAGAGACTGACTTTTTGTCTAGTAGTAATTTGGATATTGAGCAAATAGAAATTTGAAACTGCCAAAACAACTGTGCTACAGGGACTTGTCTCATTGCCAGTCAGGTTTGGTTATCTTAAGATTTCTATACAGGATATCCCTTGTATTCTAACAAATATTATAGGTCAAATCCTTTTCCTTTGCTCATATTAGAAATATAGCAGTATCAGGGAATCCAGTTTTATGCGTAAATCTTATCTTCAGAGAGTATTAGAGAGAAATAATGTTTGCAGAGCAACAAAAGGAGCTATGCTGATAAAACAGAGACATCACTACTATACATAACCAAATACAATAAAGATAGTATTTTGATGAAACATTTATGTCAGGCAAGCTTAAGATCTGTTTCTAGATTTTCAGGTTAATTTTATAGAATGCAATATTTATAGTTGTTTAAAAACATCAATATAGTCTTGCAGAGGCTATAAAAACATTCCAACTGGAATTACCATTTTGATAAATTCAGTTTAACCAGTACCACAAAAAAAGTAGTTATGTATGAGAAATGTATATAATTGGAAATACCCTACCATCATTTCTTATTCTTTGCTTAAAGCTATTTAATATGTTTATCCATGGTGTTGAAAACCTTACAAACTTATTTTTAATGATAATATTTTCCAGTAAAATTATTTATAACTTTTGAATCTTTCCCTGCTACTTCCCAGAAAAATGCTAGCTCATAATGAAGTAGATAGACAATCAAGGTATAAAGTCAAAGTTTGTTTCTGGAGCTGATAATACAAAAGATTTGATGAGAATATGTTAACTTGCAAAAAACGTGCATTTGTAACAAAGGAGAAGTCTAGCGGGCTTTACTGCAAACTATTGTTCAAATTCTCGATCTGCTAATTTTGAAATGAATTGGCATAAAAACCTGTACACATAACTGAGGAATATGAGACACTTGAACCTGATGCTTCCCCTTTCCAGTCACAGCATTGCACATGCTTTCTTTTAATATATTTTTCAGTAGGTCTTTGGATGTATTTCAGTTTTGTTCCGAGGGGATGTGAAAATGCACAGTGTAAATTTGAACTGGAATCTTAAACTCCCAAAGTAGACCCGTGGTTAAACATAACTAGTGTGTAAGCAGAAGACTACTACGTGAGAATATGAAAAACATATTCTTTTTTACTCATAATTAGAGAGATCATAATCTGAACAGTGTCACTCTCTAAGGCAAAATAGTGTTAACAAATTGGAAATTATTCAGAAAAAGAGGAAAAACATTCTGATGGGTTTCAAAAATTTCCATTTTTTTCTAGAGACTGAAGGAACTCCAACTTTTCAGTGTATGTGAAAGAAAATTAAGAGGTGGCTTGACAGAAACTCATACAGAAGGAAAACTTTTTTTTTTGAGAAGACAGTTCTCTAATCAATAGCAGTAAAGAATATAAGGGGTAAAAGCTTGATGAATAAAGAATAAAAAACCTGCAAGGTACACATTTTAATAGTGGTGGCTGCAAATTACTGAAACGTAACCTAAGAATGTGACAGATTCTTGACTTAAGTCATAAAGTAATGGCGTAAAGCCTTAATGCACCAAATCACTGTTAAGGAATTTTTGCTCTATGTTCAATTAAAAAAAACCAAAAAAACCAAAAGACTACCTAATTATTTTCAATAGTTCCTTCCATGAGTCTATGTTTGATATCAGAAACATCAAACTTTGCATTTAATTCAGACCCTTGTGATTCCATTCTAATGAATCTCTCCTAATTTTGCCTAATGCAATTATCCAACACAGAATCCTGCAGAAGGTTGCTAAAGGTGCTTACTCACTAATGAGCTTCTTATCTCTTTGTCACTGATTGTCATGGAGACTCTCTTTGATTAAACACTCATCCTTAAAGATTTCCTCTGACAAATGTCTAATTGTTCCCTATCAATGGCCATTACATCTAAAGCAGAGAATCCTGGCACAAACAAGTGGTGTATAATTTTCAGATGCTGAGTGTATAAGTGTAAGAATTTATGTTCTTCAACACTAAACAACTTCATTACTGTTTTTTGGGTTGGTTTGCTTTTTGTTTGTCTGCTGTGTTGTGGGGTTTTTTGTTTGGTTGGGTTTTTTGTTTGTTTTTTTTTTGTTTGGTTTGGGTTGGGTTGGGTTTTTTTGTGTGTGGGGTTTTTTTGTTTTGTTTTGTTTTAGTTTGTTTTTTTTTTACCTTGTAGATGGGCAGGTCGCTTCAGACATGCATATAAAAGTTGTTCCTTTTAATATTATTAGTTGGATTGTGCAAATACAGAGTATTTCAATGCCATGACCTAAAAAATATCAGTGTTGTGTTAGGAAAAAAAGGCCCGAGAATAAAACAAAAGTATATTTTAGTCAGTATTTATTTGGGATTGGTTTGTTTGTTTGTTTTTACCTTTAGGAAATAAATTGAACAAAGGTCAGAATTTACAGCATGCTTAGAAGTCAGCAGACTTAAGCTCATAGATGTCTGTAAATCATCTGTGTGTAAATATCATGACTAGTTTTTAAATAAAGCCTTCTTCCCTGACAAATTAATTCTGATATGTTTGTTTTCAATAATGAAATATGACAGCAGCTTTATTATATCACCTAATTCTGAGCTAATGTTACAGTTTGCACCTTCTCCATAATGCAGATAGCTACAAATAATTTATTGAGGGTAATAAATATGGTTACATTTATATGTAATATTTACAGTCTATATATTTTTTAAGATTTTTCTTTTACACAGTGAAATGGCTGTCATAAAAATCTCCTTTCTAAACTTTAATGGCTTTTTTAGAATTCAGAAATTTCAAGAGAAGGCTATGGTTGTGTTTGTATTCCTAGAAGTTCTATTAAAATATTTTTACTACTACCTGTACATATAGCTACAAAATATATGTCACTATAAAATTTCTGTTCATATTTTTAAGTAAAGGCCTTTTATTTCTCCTTGTCTGCATTAGCATGCATTTTGATCAGAGAAATGCACAACCTACTGACCATAAATTCCTTTTTTCCATGGACAAAATGCATTTCTACTTTTTTTGACTATTTATCTGAGAGAACACTGAGTTATTTTTTTTTCATGTTTTGTCATGACAAGAAAAAGATTAAAGAGGTTGTTACTAAATTCTAAGTCTGTGAATTCTGTAATTCCCTTATTGTATACATATATATATGTACATATTAAGATATGTTTATTGTTTATTTATACCTATCTGTATAGATACATACTTAATTTCTTCTTCAGTGGATTTACTGCAAATGGACTGAATTGAGATATATATAAACTCACATTATAAAATGTGATCTAACAGGTGTTGGAATTGAATTAGAATATTCAGCTTACTATTGAATTATTCTGCCATTTCCTCTATGCAGAACCCACTGAAGTGGACAATTTGTTAACTGCAAGTCACTGGTTTAATTGTGTAACCACATAGGTACATGACTATACATATTTCAACTACATGAGGTAAGTTTTAGGTCAGATAAAACAGAAAGTAACTTCAAATGAAATTAAAGTGTCTTGTAGACTTTCCAGTACATTTTTCCTGAGTGGTTGTGTCTGTTTATATATGGTCTATACGAGTACTGAATTTTGAAAAGAAAAAAAAAATTAATAAACTTCACATAACTACCAAAAAATAGTCATATAGCAATGTAAGCATTTCACAGACAGTTACATTTGATTCCAGGTAGATTTATGATTTTATGACATCATGGCAAACAGAACCTAGTAATACAAGCAGTAAATAAACTGACTGCCCTTGTGTCTTTGTTGTAAGATGGTCTTTGTAGGCTGTGGAGAGAACAAAGCAGGAGATAAAGTCAAAGTACTGCACTTGATGCCATGTAGTGCATTAACTACTGGAACTGACAGTATACACAGAGGAATATAGAGTGCACTAACTTAAAAGCAGGAATAAATTACATCTCACAGGGAATCAGCAATTTTTTGCCTGAAGCCAGTTCTTATATACAAACAGTTGTTCCTGCTTATTCTTGGGAAAAGCCCCAGTAAAGCTGTGTGAGTCTAAATAAGAAATAAGTTGGATTATTTAAAAGAAGTCAAATAGAAAACAACAAAAATATTGCAGAATGATGTATTTATACATAAGTAATTGTATATATGAGCAATATCTCAGAGATTGTTCCACACATCCTTTTTGGGACATTATAAGTCAGAATGCTGGCTTAGAGTGGCCAATATTTTTATGGTTGGTACAATAAAAATGTAGATGATCTACATATGGAAATGATGCTCTCTAAAATTAGAGATGATAATTAAGATTGGTGGGGAGAAGGAAATTTTAAAAAATATCTACCATTTTATTGAAATAGTATAATATGAATGTTGGATGTTTTCAAATATGCTGTGGGCTTTCAAGCAGGGCTCAGAAGGTATGCAAAATAATACCTGGAATGACTTTTTGAATGAAGAAAGTTATATTACCTTTTGTTGCTTTTAATTTTTGCAATAAAAGGATTTTGTGAGTTCTTTATTTTAGCCATATTTAAAATGTGTAATTTTTTTAGACCAATAGAATCAAACTTTTGCCTTTATGAGAATCACTGAAATTGCTCTCTAGTGTACCCTATTGTACTTGTCTTTTCTCATTATATTAGTGTTATTCTCAGGATAGTATCCGGTACTCATTATTGGGAACATGTCATATAACTGCACAGTTTGCTTATGTTAACAAATACACCTGAGTCCAAAAAATAGCAAATTCCCATGTAAATTTTAATGTGTTATCAGATCCATGGATTTCTTATTGTTGTAAGTAGTGACATTTTATGGACTTATGCGAAGCTAACCTAATTCATTGTTGATATGTGGTAAACCAGGACATTTGTACAAAAAAAAAAAAATTATCATATTATCAGATATTCCTAACACTACTGCTAAATTATACTAGTTTTACTACGCTAATAATAACAATATTAACATTACTAATAGAGATAATGTCCATTAAATGGAACTCACTCAAAATACACCAGCAATAATGATCTAACATTGTATGAGTTCCTTAACCAAACAACATTATTTTCAAAAATTCCAGTTAGTTTCAATACATTAGATTCATATCTAAAACCTGTGCTTCTTCATTTATGATACTGGTGGCCAAATAACAAAGTTCTTGACAAGCCACTGACTGAATGACCTTCCGCACACCACACAGGTTGAGGGTGAAGGCACAAAAGGTGTTTGTTCAACTGGGGCTCGGGCTTTTGTAGGGTCACGAGGGAAGGTTCTGGAACCTGGATGCGATTGGATAGAAGAGGGGGCGGAGTGTGTAACCAGGCAACCGAACAGCCAATCGGGGGCAACTCACCAAAGGTGGGAAAATGAACCAATAGGGAAGCAGGGTCCAGGGTAAAGGCGGGAAACTGTGAGGGGAAGAAGACAACATGGAGGAAAACCGGGGATAAAACAACAAGGGATCCACCATGTTGGGGATCAACCTGAGCGGTGCACATAGGGAAGCACCCATGGGGAAGACCATAAACGGGGGAGGTTCTGCTTTCTACGAACAATCGTATACTCGTGAGTTGATCCCTTTACAGGCGATCATATTCAGGATCTAGAAATGTCTGTAAGCAATTAAAGTTCAGTCCTTTCTTCAAGTCTCTGCTGCAAATCTCTGCTCAGTCTCTGCTCCACAGTCTCTGTTCAGTCCTCAGCTGCTCCATCCTCGTAAGTCCACTTTTTGGATGTTTCTTTTCCACAGTTCATAGCTCTCACATTCTCCCACAGGTTCTTATGATGGGTGGAGAACTGCTCACATGTGAAAACTTAGTGTGCTTTTTTTAACAAAAAAAGAATTCAATTTTATTATCTTCATTTTTTAATCAAGAGTTAAGATTTTAAAATATCAAATATCTTAAAATGTTTTTCTCACTTGTCCTTTCTTTAAAAATTTATATATTCACATCATAATAGTCATCAGAATATTCAAAGCATATTTCCATTTGGTTTGCATAGTTTGGCTTTGCACATATTAATGTGATTTCAGGAATTTCTGTCAGTAGTGAAGGGAGTTGTCCTAACATCCATTAGAAATTTATCCTCAGTTGGTGTGACATAGTCCACAATAAAAAGGTATTTGGATCAAAGTAATTAACATTCATCAGTGTAGTAACCATGTTAATTTGGAAAACAGGCCTCTTAAATTACATCTCCAAACAGCAGATAGAGGACTGGGGCAAGGAGCAGAAATGAACTGTTCCTAAATAAATTAAATTCTATTTAGAAGAAAAAATAAAGTATATATGATTATTCCAGAAAGGGGATGGTTGCAGAGAGCTGTATTTAATACCAAAGTGTGGAAAGGACAGACATAACAATATTTGTCTAAAAAATCTTGCTGCTTTTCCTGGGAAAAGGTACCAATAAGATCAAACTTGATTACAAAAGATTGTTATAACAATTGAGAAAGACAATGAAGAGAAAAAGAGAAAGACCAGACTTTAAATGCAAGAAAGCTAACCCAGTGCCAAACAAAATACAACTTCTTAAATACCAAAATGTTCCATCTCACCTTGTGTTCTATCTGGGAATTAGGACTTCTTACACAAGTGGGTGGAATTTAGTTTGGGTGGTTAGTGAAAAGCTTGAAACACTGATTTTATCTCCTGGGTTTTTTTTAAATTTTCTTAAGCAAGGACAAAGGACATAGAAGTTAATGATGTGTTGACGATATTAACATAGGCTATTGGAATCATGTTGCAAAATTTTGACTGAGGACTACATAATAGTGAGAATTATACCTGTACTTCAAAGGGTTGAAGATTACTCTGAAGGATCAAGATGAGTGAATGGGAAGGAGGAACTTGGAAAAGTAAAATACTGGTTTAGGATAATCTTTGTCATCAAAGCACAGTACTAGAGGTGTTAATTATGAAAAATCCTCAGTCTTTGACGTTATTTAAAACTAATTTCTAATGAAGTTTATTTGTTAGAAACCTCTAAATACTCTTTTAAGAGGATGTGTGTTAAATGTATTACTATCTCAATTCCAGTTTGGCCTAATAAGTTCTCCTTTTGCTAGGTAATTATTTCCCTTTAACCTCTTATATTCTTCTTAGGTTTATTTTCTATATGGCATCCCTGGATAAGTCCTTCATAGTTATCAATTAGTAGAAATAATATTTGTAAAATAATTTGAGATACTTTGCAAGTAATTACTGGTAAATCTCAGGTTCATTAACTCAATTTGCTAAGCTGCTTAATCCAATAAGCTTTGGCTGCCATGGGCTTTTAGACTAGTATATTTTCCTCTCGTTATTGGAATTATAGCTTTATTAACCCTTCAGTATCTATCAATTTCTGCCAAAAATTATAATTTACCTGGCTATACATAGAAATTGTGAAAACATTATTTAGTATTTAGGTATCACTTTGCAAACCCTGATTTGTAAATCAGTTGTAATTACATCTGGAAGACAGTAGTCATGACATTTTTTTTCTGAGGACTCTTTAAAGCGCTTCACATATTTCTCCTAAAGAAAAAGTGATTGCCAGTAATGAGTTTTTTCAGGCAAAATATTTTGTTCTTAAAATTATAGCACAGCATTTTAGCATTCTTCAAGACTACATCTGTCTAAGACTACATCTTTCTTAGCCTAAAGAATGATTATTGATTCACCTATAAAACATGAATCTTGATCTTCAGCATTAATTAATCTTCTTGTTTTTCTCATTGGCAGGAGCGTTGCTGGTTTATTTAAGTATTAAGACATCATTGTTGTTGTCTTGTGATGGTTTTCAGACCTGTAGCCTGTTTTTAAAGTTACAATATTTACAATTGTACACTGAGGAAGAAGTCTGAAGATAGTTCTGTTGTGTTACAAAAACAAATTTGGGTTTTTTCCACAAAATTTATTTATCTTTTCATTCTGCTCAGCAAATTCAGAGGCTAAAATTGATCTGCCTTAAATTCCATTTACAGTGGAAGAGCATTTAAATGTAAGAGAAATTGTAGCAGAATTTTGCGACGTGTATGAAAGATTCCGTCGGCACAGATTTAATTTCTCACAGAATGACTGTAATGAACATATAGGTAAGAGGTCTGTTTTGTTAATTCATTCATCTTGTGTGATGGCCTTCTGAATTTGTTCAGAATGAAACCTTTACTGTAAAGTGTAGCACATAAAATTTCAGTCAATCAGGAGCTGACCTTATTTCACCAGCACAAAACAATTTATGGGCAGAGGTTGTTTGCTGCACTACATCATAAAGTTGATTCTGGGTTCTTCTCAGACAGACTGAGAGGGGGTAAAAAACTTTAACTGTGAGAATTTAGGATGATTAGTTGCTTCATTAGTTTAGTCTTCCAGATCCAAATGCTCTTCACACTGGCTGGTATTTTAGAGTTCAGAGAAAGAAACCTCCTTGTGTGTAGTTATGCATTAATTCTTTCCATGTCACAGTTCCCTCTTGTTTTTCATTTTGAATGTTTGATGTTATATCCCAACATTATATATTTCATAGAATCACAGAATCTTCAAGGCTGGAAGACACCTTCAAGATCATCTAGTCCAACCACCAAGTCAACACCACCATAATGACCCCTAAACCATATCCTAAGGTTTCACATCCAGATATCTCTTGAGCACTGCCAGAGACTGTGCTTCCATCATCTCTCTGAGCAACTTATTCCAATGCCTAACCACTCTTTCAACAAAATCTTTTTTCTGCTATCTAATCTGAGCCTCCCCTGGCACAACTTGAGGCCATTTCCTCTTGAGGCATGACAGAAGAGAACAATCCCCATATTTCATATACTTTCTATAACTTTTTTTCCCCTATCATTGTAAGTATGTATATTTAAAATTTTGTATATGTCTCAGAACTTTTAAAAATTCTGTAACCAATAATGAAAAGAAAAAAAATGTAGTCTTTGTTTTTGAGGCCTGCTAGTTCCCAGTTTTCTATTCTTGAGTGAACCATGAGGAAAACAGAAACCTTGTTCAGTGTTAATAATATAATCAAGCTGAAAAGAAAATAACTTTGAGCCATGAAAAACAGCATTTTGACCCACATTTATGTCAGATACCAGTGAATGGGAATCAAAAGCAAAATGTGCAGAATGATGGAAGGCATCAGAAATAATAAAGCAGAGTGAAAGCACATCTGCCTCAAGTCAGCCTGGTACCCAAGCAGGAGTTACAGAACAGTGAGCTTGTTGGAGTAACAGAGACATGGTAGGACAGCTCATATGGCTGAAGTGTAGTAAAGGATGTATGCAAACTCCTCAGAAGAGAAAGACAGAGAAGGTGGTGTGGTGGCCTCTGTGAAGAAGCACCTTGGATATATGGATCTGCTATTGGGGATGCAGAAAAGGCTGGCTAAGAGCTTGTGGATCAGGATCATAGAAGAACAGAACAATGAGAGAACTCACAGTGTGAGTCTGTTACACACCACAGGATAAGGATGAGGAACTGTGTGGAGTGTTCTTTAAACAGCTCAAGGAAGTCTCTAATTCACACAATTTAGTTCTAAGACTTTATCCTTCCTGGTATTTGTTGAAAAGGCTATAGGGCAAGATGAAAACAGTAGAGATTTCAGAAGTTCTTGAAGAATCCATACCCACATTTCACAGCAAGATTTATTCCCAGTAGATAGTTGTCCAAATAGTTTTTAAAACCCTTCCCATTTTCCAAAGGCAGTGGTTTTCCATATTTTGTATTTAATATTGTTAGAAAATACTTTTATCATTTACTCCACATGACCTTTCCTTGCTAAAATTTAAGCATGCTATCTTTTTTTTTCCCCCGTGTATAGTTTTGTACCTGTGTATGTTAGAAACCAGTTACTTTCTTCCTCTTTGAAACTTCCTTTTACATATTTAGTTTTGGTCATCTTTAACTACATTAATCCTAATGCACTCTTACTTCACAAGTCATGCTCAGGAGACCACTAGTAATTTTTGTTTATTTCCCCTTGATTATTTTTAATTTATCTGTGCTTTCTTTTCAAGTATTTTGCCCCAATTAGCAAAGACTGGCTAATAATTTTTGTGTTTCATAGATTATAGCTCATAGTTACAGCACGCTCTTTCTGGTCTCTGAGTGTGTCCAGTTATTCACCTAGTTAATCTATGAAGGTTATTTTAATTCTTGTTCCACTTTTAAAATCATGTTCTGAGTTCTAAATAACATTTTTCATGAAAAATACTTTGGATTTGTTTTTTTGGTGAATTGGTTGGTTGGCTTTGTGAGTTTTTTTGCTTTTTTTTTTTTCAGAACAGACTGATTTTGAATCCCAGGTAGATGGGCCAGGCTTTTATCTTTTTGTATTTTCCATAGCATGAAGCACTTTTGGTAAGGCACAAATAAAAGGATTCCATTAGCTGTAGACAAATCTGACCAAAGTTCCAGAATTATATGGTGTTTAATTACTGCAATCTATAAATCTCCAGGCTGGCCAAATATATGGTGTCAGATTCCAATTTTCTAACTATATGAAGTAAAAATCAAAGGGCATACATTTATGAGAATAATACTGTGGTTTAACTCTTCAGTTACTTCTATTTCATTTCATACAAATACTGAAAAAGCAATGTTTGGAGATTCAGTCCTCCTGCATCTTTGGGCACTAAGTGAAAATTCTGAGACACTGTTTACTTCACGTCAAACTGAAAGAATTATGAAAATTACTTTCTATACATTTGTTCATCTGAACATGATTAGAAAAAGCAGAGGTTTATGGTTAACAATAATGATTGTAACTTCATGAACAAACATTTGGGAATTTTCCTTTAATTTGGCATGGAAGCTCAGAGGCTTTGCATCATTTATCCAAGTCATGTGGACATTATCCATACACCAAGGATTGATAAAGTGTTCAGTTTCTATCACCACTAAGAAGACCAAAGACTGAAGTCAAATTTTACAATCATTAAGAAACACTAGCACTCCGTCACCTGAGTAAATCAAATTGACTGATACTGAGCTAGGATTTATAAATGGTACAGCAAATGGATTTAGAGTACTCCTTCACTGAAGGGAGAAAGCAAAGGAACGAACAGCCAAATAACCAATAGCTGTCTGTCTGCATTCTCAATGCAAAATAATGACAGGTTTTCTCTTTTCTAATTCCCTGATGATGTAGCTTGACAGGGAAGTCGGCTCTTTTCATATGACGTGCAGTTATGCATCACTCACAGTACAAGATTAATAACTCCAGGGTGTTGTCATCTTCCTTGTTTAATTGAAAAGCTGCGTTTAAAATGCAGCTAAGTCAGCAAAGTGACTTGCCAACCATTTGCTCTTTCTAAATGTTCCAGGCAGCCATGCTAGCTCTAGTTATTTTCTGGGTGCATGGTGACTCCATTATCCTCTTTTGCTGGTCACTGTAGCAGCTCAAGTAAGCTTGAATTGTGCAAGAAAAACAAGTGTATATATAACAATTATATGTATGTATGTAGAAAAATTTCTACTTTTTAAAGAGACTTCTTAAAAGGGACTTTGATTCCCCACTTTGCAAATTTTTAACTTACTTTCTGAGCCTATAAACTCTTACCTTAAAGACAGCCTTACACTCAGGTATAGTTTGATGGCACTTTTGAGTACTATTTTTTGTGTTATTACAGGTATAACATTTTCTTTATTATGGTCTTGGGTTGTTCTTTTGAGTTTTTTTGTAAATACAAATGTACTCAACTATAATCAAAGAAACAAAATTTAAATTTAACACATGGCAGACATGTTTATGCTTTCTTTCACTTATTCTTCCTTCTGACAATCATATATTGATAGAGCTAGATGGTCCCCTTTTGATCCTGTTTCATCTGAAGTTGTCTGGAAGAATTGGCTGCATATTTCAGTCATGTATTGTTGACACAGTAAGCCATGTTTCACATCACTTTCAAATGGCCTTATAATTATCAAATGAAAAATATTCTAAGATATTTTCATGAAATATGTGGGACTCATTACTATCATTCTGTTCTTTTTATTTCTGTAGGTACCAATTAAAAGGCATTTACTTCTTTGTGCTAAGGATAATTCTCTTATATTAAAACCAAAAAGAAGTCCCTCAAATTCTCTTACTGATGCATTGATACTTTGCTCATTAGAAAAATAGAGAAAAAACACCAACTGTCTTAATGATTTTTACATTATTTTTCTCCATTTCATTTCCCATAGTGATCCCTTTTTCTATTTGTCCAAAAAGCCTTGATAAATCAGGTGTTTCTTTTCACAAATGTAATAATTTCCTACTGTTATTTAAAGAATTGTAGTTATCAAAGAGACCAGAGTGCACTCCATCCTTCTTGGACTGAACTTCAAATATTTCAGGATGACAATATAACTCATTCATTTTAAGTAAGAATTAAGAAACCACGTCTAAAACTGAAATTTTCTAGACTTTGAAAAGTTTAAAATAGTTTTCAACAGCTTTTCCGTGGTGAACGTATCTGTTCAAAAATTCATAGAAGTGCAGGTGCTTAAGATGTTAGAAAAAAGTTATTTCTATTCTTCTATTTCACTATATCCCTAGTCACTTGTATTTGGAGATGATAACTACCATATTACATTTAAGCAATGTAGTGTGTAAGTGTAGAAATTTAGATTCCTGCAAAGTTTAACTAAGCAAGTAGTTTCCTTGGAGAGACCTTGATTTTAATACTTATTCTAATGGCATTAAAAGCTAAAATGAAACGAAGGAACTAGATTCCACATATCTCAGAGTCTAAGAACTGTAGCTGGAATGTATTTTTTAACCAAACTGTTTTTTTTTAAGGGTGGTCATATTGAAAACCCTGAACACTGAATTAATATTTTTTTTCTTCTTAAACAGGATGAAAATATAATTTGGACTGATTATTGATGTTTAATGAATTTACATTGTAAAAATATTATCATGGCTTTTCAGAATACAATTTCCATATTTTAGTTCATTTGTTGAAACATGACATTGTTACTGTGGGTTTAGAGTTTTCTGTAGGAGTCAGGGTATCCAATGACTATGTTATTGCTTGACATTAAGCTTATCTGTTACTTTCAGCATTGTTACTGTTAAAAGCAGCATTAGCATGTGCCTGACATGATATTCAATTTTTCCTCTGAATTGTGACACTCCTTAAAGCATTTGTATATAGCTATGTGGGGGAATATTCATGTTCTTGCCATGCCAACCTTCCTATTGATCACCCTTAGTTTTGACTGATAAACACTTTTGTATCATTATTTATCAAACATATTTTAAATAATACATAAACTACCAAGACATTATCTAACTGTAAACACCTGCAGCATATGTAACTGCTAAAAAGAGCTTAAGGTGAAATGTCCATATAACATAGATGGGTTGAGATGGTAAGGAGAGATTACTCAGGAGAACATCTTTTTCTTAGCCTCAGTGTAGTGACACAGTATTTGTAGCAGAGATTTATCCTTCTGATTTATCCTGCAAGAGATCTCTTCTATTAGTACATAGGTATTGTAAAGTCTTGCTGTCTGTGCCCCTCTACAACCTCCCTGGGAAGCTTATTCCAATGCTTCACAAACCGTCCTGTGAAAAAACTTTTCCTAATAGCCAATCTAAACCTGCCCTGGTACAAACTGAGGCCTTTTCCTCTGTCACTTGTTGCTTGGGAGAAAACACCAACAACTCATCTCACTACAACCTCCTTTCAGGTAGTTGCCAAGAGTGATAAGGTCTCTCTGAGCCTCCTTTTCTCCGGACTAAACACCCCCAGATCCCTCAGCTGCTCCTCATCAGACTTGTGCTCCAGAGCCTTCACCAGCTCTGTTGCCCTTCTCTGGACTTGCTCCAGCACCTCAATGTCCTTCTTGTAGTGAGGGGCCCAGAACAGGACACAGGATTTGAGGTACAGCCTCATGAGGGTCAAGTACAGGGGGATGGTCACTGCTCTGTTCCTGCTGGCCACACTGTTCTGACACATGCCAGGATGCCCCTGGCCTTCTTGGCCACCTGGACACACTGCTGGATCATGTTCAGCCACTGTAGACCAACCCCCCATTTCCTTTCCTACTAAGCACCTTTCCAGTCACTCTTCCTCAAGTTCCAATGAACTAAATGGTGATGGTAACAGGCAAAAAAGAAAATAAAAGGAAGTGGGCAAGACCAAGGATTCAAAGAATTATGCTGCTACTGAGATACTGTAGTACTGGGAAGGTTAATATATATGCTACTTTGGAAGACTATAGAGTCACTACCTGACTTCCCTTTTACTACGAATCTATATTAATTCTGTGTGTTGGATCCCTGGTCCCTTTTTCTCATCCTACCTTTTACAGAACAACTAAGATGATTCTGGAAAAGCATATGCAAATCCAGGATGATATACATCTGCACATAAATGTCTTTCAGAACTGTAATTTTAAGGCATTCATTCTATCAAATTTCTACCTCTCTTGACTCTGGAGGTATGCAGTTAATGTTACTTTACGAAGAGTATCTCCTCAACAGCATTAAACTAGTTCTTAAGACTACAGATATAATTTCTAAGTTTGGCCATTGAGGGAAATTATTTTACAGTTTTTTCTAAGCTGTTTACTGAAAAAGCTACAAGTTAATCTAGTTTTGCAGTATCTTCTACAGTTTATGATAACACATTGATGTTTACATATCTTGTTTCTCCATTATCAATACTAATTCGGCTCACCAACTAGAGCCTTAGATAAATTACTTAAGGTTCACATGTGCATAGAAGGGCCAGACAAATGTGTCATGTATCCTGAAGTGCTAAGCCTGACTCTGCATTTTAATTCTGTTTGTTTTCCCTATTGCATATGGTCTTACAACCATACTAATTGCAATTATCTTTGGATTATATTTGTTTGTGTCTTATGGCTATCCTGCTATTTGCAAGACTACCTGCCATTTTGAACGAGGATGCTATAATGATCTTACTATTAGCCAAATAATTTTCTCTCAGACATAAATTCCAACATTGCATATTATCCGCTTTGTGCCAGCACTATGGAAATGGTTTACAGACAATAGTAATTTTGTAGCCCTCTAGTCCCAGAATAAATTAATGTATAATCTGCACAATGTCAGAACAGGAGCTGGCAGGCTTGGTAGATTCTGCTGCACTTCAGCCTTTTCCTGGCTAGGATAGCACATAGAAGGTCCAATTGAGAGATTTTCTAAATGTGCCAAATATTTACACTAACAGCTTCTTTTTCCTTTATTCCCAAATATTTCACTCTTTCAATCTTTCTAAAGATTGGACTTTTTTCTTCATTGGTGTATAATCAGCTGCATAACAGTCTGAAAGATCTATGATCCACATCAAGAAGTTGCCAGCAAAGAGATTTGGCATCAATATTTAGATACACTTGAACAAAAGCTTGAAATTTATCTGCAACTCCTAGAGTGCTAAGAGAACACATTTATTTCTGGACAATGTTCAGATATCTCTGTTAAATAAGAGCTTTCAGTTAGAGGATCAATATTACACACATTTATTGAAAAATATGTAAAAAAGTGAATATATAAATATATGGATTACAATTTTACAAACAAACAAACAAACTTCATTAAGTTAATGATATCTGTCATACAACTTGTAAATTGAGGAAAGAATATGGAATTCTGGAACAAAAATACATTTGTTCCTCTCCACATCATCTATTTATTTAGGGATTGCTGAAGATAAAGTGTTCATGTCTAAGCATAACATTTGTCATAGCTACCTCCAAAGATTTCATTTTGTTAAACTACCATTTTATCTTCATATCAAAATCTAAAGCAAACCCAAACAGCAAATGAAGACAAATGAACTGATTAAGTCACAGACACTTCTAGCAGGTAGGTAAACAGTCAACACATAATTTTCAAGGTCTTGTAACAGCCCTTGCCCAAGAGGCTGCAAACCTTGGTGAAATTTATTTTGTAACACAATAGATTAAAAACTCAGAAAACAAGGAACAGTATTTAATGTGAACAAATATTTGACAAGCAAAGTAGGCCTGTGCAAACTGAAGCCTTATGTAGAACCTGAAAACGAGGAACACATTTTGCAGAGCTGGCTAATGAGGATAAGTATGAAAGTCCATCTAAGAATAAGACTGAAGCATAGGGTGCCCCAAAGAAAGAAAGGAACTCAGGACAGTCCTGTCTTAAGGCATAGCCATCAGACATCTATTTGCAAGTGCCTGAAGAGCTGATGTGCTGTGTTTCAGGACTCAAATGCACTGAAAGCAATTCTAGGTTCAGTGTGTATGATGGGGTGTTTTTTATACAAGAAGCAAATCTAAGATTTTGTACATGCATATATGAATATGCAGATTATTTATTCTACTAAATATTCAGATAAATGCATAAGAATGAGAGTTTTCTCACTGAGCTTCTATAAAAAAAATAAATGTTGCACTGTTTGCATAGATTGTCTTGACACCAAATGTGTCAGATGGCTGGGTTCAATTCAGCTTCAGCAGATTTATGAGGTTTATTACAGGGTCACTTGAAACATTGTGTATACTATTGCTTCTAAAAACTTGGATTGCTTTCTACCTATATTTCTACCTATATTTTTACATTTTTTTATATCTTTATATATATATTTATGTATTTAAAATGTAGAACAGTAGAATTGGTATAAGTCAACCAAAACCATTGCCTTGTCCTTTTGTGTAGGGCAGTTGCATGTTATATTTCTTTCCTTTTCGTTATGAAATTTATCCTGTGTCCTTCTTTGGGAA
This sequence comes from Sclerurus mexicanus, assembly GCA_013396755.1. NCBI lineage: Eukaryota > Metazoa > Chordata > Aves > Passeriformes > Furnariidae > Sclerurus > Sclerurus mexicanus. The sequence goes on along the minus strand of VWZF01001847.1, from coordinate 302,477 downwards.
TATAAGTGTGGTATTAAGTGAAGAGCTCTACTTGAAACATAAAACAAGTTGTTGCTAAACAATTAGGAAGCATTATGTGATCACCAGTGCCCTAGAGGGTTCTATCCAGCACACTGGCAGGGTTTCCATGGAAACAAGAACCCTATTAAAGCCAAAAAGTCCTGTCTTTCTCTGGTTTCTCTCCCTGCCTCTTTTTTAGCTAGTTTGTGTTGTTCATAAGCATTTAGTTTCAAATGGTGCAATAAATGGAAGGATTTAATCCCCTTATTAAATGGAATATATTGCTTTCCATAATAAGCTCTGAAATTCTGTGGACCTTGTGCTGCTGTCCTAATTTTAGGCAGTTTTACATTAAGGAGATATGATTATTTGTTTATTGAGAGTGAAGGAGGAAATGTGATCAAGACTCCTATTTTTCTGTCGTGCTTACTTTTTCTAATAGCTTTATGAAAACAAAAATAAACAAAAAAAAAAAAGTAAGAAGAATGTGACATGTGACTTACGTCAGCTTACTAACTTGTTTACTCCATATCTGAATTTCTGTAGTTCTTGAAGTATACTAATGCTGTGGTTTTTTTTCTTGGACTGAAACGTTTGCATTTAAATGTTTCTGCTGGGCTCTGAGCTATGTGCATGCAATTGAAATGTTTGATGACAACTGCAGAGAAATCATACTTGCAAAAAAACATTGTTTAGCTGAGAAAACATTCTAATGAAAGACTCATTCAACAGGACAGCAGTAAATATATTGTTAAATCTGTCTTTGTAATGGAAATGAAACTATGTTATCTTAGTAATAGAAGCATCATATTCAGTTCACAGATTTAGGAAAAATAAAGAGTTTAAGTGAGACTGCAGTGGTTTTTTTTCCCATTTGTTATATGTCCGTTTCTTCTCATGATAATTCATTTTCATATTATGTGACTAATTCACATTAACACCATTTAACAGTTTTAATTAATTGATGGCAGTTCTCAAAATTTTTAGAAGACAGGGATGCTGTTAGATGAACAAAGAGTTAAAAAACTTCCTGAAAGAACTTAAGTGAAGTTACAAATCAGAGGAGTATTTAGCTGAATTTGGAATAGGCAGAATGTGAAGGATTCCTCTAACCATCTTCAATACAGAAGTTCAGATAAGGACAGAGATAGATCACTCAGAATTGCTGTCACTGGCAAAACAGACTTGACTTGGGGAAATCAGTTTATTACCACTCAAATCTGAGTAGAATAATGAGAAATAAAATCAAATATTAAAACTTCTTCCCATTCTTAACTTTACTCATGATTTTCCCTAACTCCTCCACCGAAATAGTGCAGGGGTGACAAGGAGTGGGAGTTGAGGTCAGTTCATCAGATGTTGTTTCTGCCACTCCTTCCTCCTCATGGGGAGGACTCCTCACACTCTTCCTCTGCTCCAGTGTAAGGTCCCTCCCATGGGAGACAGTCCTTCACAAACTTCTCCAAACTGAGTGATTCACAAGGGGTACAGTCCTTCCTGAACTGCTCCACCATGGGTCTCTTCCACAGGAGTCAGTCCTTCAGGAACAGGCTGCTCCAGTGTGGGTCCCTCACAGGGCCACAAGTCCTACCAGCAAACCTGTTCTGATGTGGGCTCCTCTCTCCATGGAGCCCCAGGTCCTGACAGGAGCCTGCTCCAGCACAGGCTTCCCACAAGTGTCAGTCTCCTTCGGATCCTCCATGAGGTCCTCCACAGGCTAGAGGTGGATATCTGCTCCATCGTGTATTTCCATGAGCTGAAGGGGGACAGCCTGCCTCCCCACAGTCTTTGCCAGAGATTGCAGGGAAATCCCTGCTGCGGTGTCCGGAAAACCTTTCCCCCCTTCTTTTTCACTGATCTTGGTGTCTGCAGAGCTGTTTCCCTCATTTTCTCATTCCTCTGTCCAGCTACAGTTGCAGTTTTTGTTCCTTTCTTAAATACATTATCCCAGAGACACTAGCACTGTCACTGATGGGTTCATTCTTGGCCAGCAACAGGTCCATCTTGGAGTCAGATGGCACTGGCTCTGTCAAACATGGGCGAAGCTTCCAGCAGCTTCTCACAGAAGCTACCCCTTTAGGTACTGAAACCTTTCTACTCAAACCCTTTAGATTCATACTAGACTTTTAATATGGTGTATCATGAAAGTGTCTGCTTCTCATAAATGATTATGAAAAGAGCCTAAAGTGACTAGCTCAAATATAGAAGTCTAATGTGTATGTATAGGAAAAGTTAGGTGAGATTTCCAGTTCCATATGTTAAGTGGATCCTGCAAATGCAAAGTGAAAGAAATTGCTGGAAAAACCTCCAAGTACCAGACTATGGAAAAAAAAAGAAACATGAGAGAAGACAAGATACAGCAAGAAAGAAGATTCTGAGAAATGGAACAGGCAGTTTTGAAACAGTTAATGGAAAAAAAAGTCCCCACAAGTGAAAGATGGGACAGAAGATAAAATAATAAGTAAGAAAAATACAATGATACTAGTGTAGTGTTAAAGGACCAAATGAGAAGGTCAGAGCTGGGGGAATGAAAAGAGTACACAAAAGGATATAAATATATACAACTGGAAATAAATTTTTACAGGGCAACAATGAGTTGTATGTTTCCTTGCATGTATATGAATCTGTTTAAAAAAACAAACCAACAACAAATCAACTTTTGAATATGAACCAAAAATATTATACATTTTCTTTTTCCTTTCCTTGTCAAAAAATATATGATCATATTTAAAGAATGCTGCTTTTCATTTATCCATAAGCATTTTAGTGTGCTCTGCCAAAAAGGGTAAATTTCCCTTGGCCGAATTCAAATAAAGATTTTAATTGTGCCAAGAAGAAAAACATGAAAATGATCTTGTTTACAAATTAACAGAATGAATGGCCAGTTATCTAATTGCATCAGAGGCATGTAAAGCTTTCTCTCAAATAGTAGAGCATTTTCTTGAAAAAAAAAGTAAAAATAAAAATCCAAGAAGATAAACTTCATAAATCTGCCACGTTGACAGTGAATATTATATATTTGCTAAAAAACAATAGTCCTATACATTTTTAATCTGTGTATTTCATATAATATTAATAAAGATACGAGTATGGATTATATTATTTATACATATTATATGGATTTATATATAATTATTTATTAAATACATAAATATATATTTATGTAAACACCATAATGGAGTGACTTTCTATATGTATCTGTATTCTTGTGATATTTTTTGAGGTAGTTTACTTAACTCAGTTTTCAAATTGTGTACCACAGGCTGAGAACTGCACTTCTGATTTATTGCAAATTCTAATATTTTAAAAGCACAACTTTTTGATCTTAATTTTTAATAATTTCTGCAGAAGTGTAGGGAATTTCTGCATAAGAAAATAGGGTAGGAAGAAAGTAAAACATGGTTTCAAAAATAGTAGTAATTACTGTAGGCCCTCAATACCTGGAGGGAGCCTACAAGAAAGCTAGAGACTTTTCACAAGGAAGTGTAGTGGTAGGACGAGGGGAGATGGCAAGTAGCTGAAGAAGGGTAGGTTTAGATTAGTTACTAGGAAGAAATTACTGTGATCATGGTGAGACACTGGAACAGATTGCCCAAAGAGGTTGTGGGTTCTCTATCCCTTCAGGTGTTCATGGCCAGGATGTATGGGACTCTGAGTAACCTGATCTAGTGAAAGGTGTCCCTACCCACGGCAGGCAGGTTGGAACTAGATGATCTTTAAGATCCTTTCAAACCCAAACCATTCTATGATTCTGTGATTTTCGTTATACCTCATTTAGGTGACGTTATTGTAGACAGACAGAAATATTATCACTTACAGAAACAACTTTGGTTTAGAGTATGTGGAAAAAGTAATTAATACCATCACAGGTATCAATGGTTTTTCAACATTTAAGATATAAAGTAAGAAAATTGCTTAGTTATATTCAGCCTCTGATCTAGTCCTTGAAGAAAAAACCCAAGGTGAAAATCTTTATTTTCTTTGGTGGTGGTTGGTTGTAACACAAATATTGGTTTCTGGTGCTTTCACGTCTCTGAATTTTTATTGCCTAATAGTATGATTGTATTCACTCTCCAGAGTGTGAATTCTGTAATGGGAGTAGTAATTTATCTCTATCCAGTGGCTTATTTTCCTGAAAATTTTAGCAGTGTTTTTTCAAAATGTGTCACTACTGCAAAATTTGCTGGAAGTTCAGCTATAGACTCAAGAGGTGCTGCAGAGGGAAGAATCCAAACCGTAATTCTTAGTGATTGTATAATCAATTCAGCGTCAAGTTTCAATAATGCAGTCTGGGGCTTTTCCTGCATTTTGCTATACAAGTAATCATATGCACTCTGTTCTTCTACGTATAATGTTTAATTTATATGACAATAATTTATGCTGTTGTTGAATTATTTAACTTTCAGGTAGTCTGTGTTGTAATGTAAGAAATGTGTTTTTCTTTGATTCTAACTTTTACACTGACATTACAATGAAAATAGCATGTTACAGATTTTATTACCGTATTATTATATTGTGTGTGTTGAGAGTTGTCACTTAATGTAAATTCTTTGGCAGCCAATTAGTTGTATGATTTTCCTCAGCCAATGTGTTTTTTCTACTTGATTTTCTTTGCTGTTCCTTCACTGAGGTTGCCCAGACATATAAATGGAATTCATACTGTGTCAGTGTAATATTAAAGCCCAGTTCATTTTAAAATGAATCTTTTAAAATTATTTTGATATAAATTTATCCCGCTGACCTTGGGTTTTATCCTCATGTACCTCTAAATACTTTCACTAAGTAAAAATACTGCTTTAGTAAATCCTATGTAATGCCACTGCTCCAGATGGAATTGCAAATCTATCCATCAGTATACATCGCATTCCATCATCTTCATAGACAGTGTGATCTATCAAGTATTGGATGAGAAATGCTACAACTGAATATATAAATATGTCCACATGTTTGCATCAGGGTGTTGGAATCTTGAAAACATATCCTGGTTATGCTATTATATTGGTTACACTGTTGCAGTGCACTTATACTGGGGTTCAAGGTAAGCAAATATTAATTTCAGCCTGATTAACACACTTCAATTTATGCATATAATAGATCTCTGCTCTGGCTACAGGAGTCAGAGTATGAAGTTGGTTATACTGTGTTAAAATGTCCATATTCATTCCCTTTTGATATTATATTGTCCAGACACTTCAATAGCATTGTAATCTGATATTTAATTTTCAACATGCTACAAATAAATAGTGATGAGTTATGACACATGTTAGCAGGATACTGTAAATCCTGGTTTTAATTACCTTTATCGGGAGAGCACTTTTGACAACAATATATATTCAGCTTTTTTAATACCCTGAAAAAGTTTTAAACTTGATAAGATAGAGTATACTTCACAAGGATTTATAAAACAAAACAGTTCAGTGTCTTCTATTTTAAAGGTGTCCCTGCCTATAGCAATGGTGTTGGAACTACATGATGTTTAAGGTCCCTTCCAATCCAAACTTTGCTTCTATATCCCTCTAAAGGATGACTGTAGGAAAAAGGGATGAATATGGCAATAAAGAGAAGTTTTTTCAGAATTCCTTTCTGTCTTCTCTCAGGAAGGTGCTCTGCTATGAGATCTGTCATCAAGGACCTCAGAGTTTTAGTTTTGAGATTGATGTCTCTCTAGATACTTGCTCCTTTCAAATGAATTTTTTAAATTTTCAGTAACTGATTAAAGCTACTGAAAATAAAAGATAAACATTTGGACCGTGATTCAGTCACTTTCTTAGTTTGAAGCTGTGAAATGGACAGCAACCTTGGATTTTAGGTTGACTACTATACATGCATTGTAATTTGCCAGGAAAAAAAATTCTATTATTTTTGGCACATATCTTTAATGCTTTGGATTTCTATCATAAACCAGAATGTCTCTGAAGGTGCCATTACTACCTGTTGAGTGAATGATGTGTAAATAAAAAGGATTTATATTGTAGGCCTCCAAATGCAAGGCTCTTAAAAAGAACCATTACGTAAAACTTTTTTGATTATGGGACAAAAAGCACAGATATAAAGAGTGTGTGTGCATGTGTGTGTATTCACTTTGCAATTTGTCACAGGGGGAAAGGAATACTGAAAAATGTACTTGTCAGAGCTCAATCTTTTAAGTAGAAAATCAGAGGGATAGATGTGTCAGGGTGAAGCTTTTACCTAACTCACACTGACATACACTGTGATCACCACTCCAGAGTGGATGTCAGTTGTCCAGGGAAGGCAATGCTCGATCCAGCCAGTCTCAGTTCTGGTGCTCATGAAGGGGCTTGGCTTCAACACAAAACAGTTCCACTGTGGGCACTTTTATGTGATTTTATGTGGCTGAATCAAAATATTTCCATCAGATCTCTGCAGATGAGGGTCTTTATAGAGAATCACATCAGTCCACAATGACTCATATTCTCCACCTTTCCACCATTTTCTGGTATTGTTCTCCTGACAGCTGTTGATCTGTGGCCAGTGCCAATGCTCGTTACACTCAATTCTTGTTCACAGTATCCTGGTTTCCTTGGCTCTCCATATATACCGCACTGTACTCAGCTCCTGATCTAGGTGAGGGCATAATATTCCCATGTCACAGAAGCATTGAAACAGAGAGTAGCTGAGGCTGGAAGGCACCTCTGAATATAATCGAGTTCAGGACACCCTGCTCAAAGCAAGGTCACCTAGAGTGGGGTGCTCAGAGCGATGTCCAGTTGAGTTTTGATAATCTGCAAGGATAGTGACCCCACAGCCTCCCTGGACAACCTGTTTAATCGATGTAACGGAGGGGAAAAATACGCTTAAACTGTATTTCTTCCATTTCAATTTGTGCAAATTTTTCTTGTTATTTCACTTGATACCACTAAGAAGAGCCTGACTCCATCTTCTTTACTCCCCAACCAAGTATTTATGAGTATTGAAAAGGTTCCCCTTGAACCACAGGTTGAACAGTGCCTTCTCTCTCAGATTCTCCCAATGTGTATGAAGCCCCAGTCCCTGAATCATTTGTGGCTCTTTGCTGGACTCTCTCTGTCCATGTCTTTCATGTTTTGGAAGCAGCACTGGACACATTGCTCCAGATGTGATGTAACTGGCTTTCCTGCTGCTTCATGTATTTCACCAACCTTTGAGCCCAGCTGTTTCAGTCAATGTCACTAACTCTTCATCTACCACATATTTTACCAGTTTGACTATGAAATTGTTGGGGAGACATCTTTAAAAACTTTGTTAAAGTGAAGGAGATATATTCAACTTCTACTTGAAAAACTTTGTACATCACTCAAGAAGAACACTGAAACTCATTTCTAAATGTTTCTGTAGTGTAAAAATCTTTTCTTTCAAGTTCTGATTTTAGTTTTCCAAATTTGAACATGTCTGTGAACTTTGCAAATGCAGGCAGACTTAATTTAAGTGTGATAAATTTTGGCGAACAAGATAACGGAACTGCCAAAGCAGTCGTAAATTGGCTGAGAAAATGTCTTCAGGAGAGGTTAAATCCTGCTTCTCTCTTCTGGTGAAGCAGTAGTCACAGTTCACATTCAGGAGAGCTGAATTTTAAAGTCCGCATAATTAAGCAGCTACAGAAATCTTGACTCTGAAATCTTGAAAATTGTCAACATCCTTAGGCATTTTGTGCTGCAATAAAAGACAAGTTCTTGTAGAAACATAGCATTACAGGAGTATAGAGATCACAAATGTGCCACAGAAATTGTACTTCCTATTCTGCATGATGCTTTGTAATACACCCTCTTGTTTAGTTGTTTTATAAACATGAGCATATAGAACTGTACATTTTAGAAAGAAATTTTGATGAGCATTTGCATTTTTCTTCACTGCATAAAAGTAAATTATTTTAAACTGCACGTTCCTTGTAATCCAGTTGTCATTAGGCCAGAAGGTTCAAAGGACTAGACAATGAAAGTTATGACTGACTCTTATGCCTCTAAGGTCCTATACTGAATGTAATGTAGAAAATTAATATGAGTTTCTTGCATGGTGGTTTACATAAAAAGACACTCAAGTAGTCTCATTCCAACATTTTTAAAGCTAAGGCAAAAATGTCTGAAGCTGTATGCATTGCAATCTTTTCTCCATTGGATGTTATAAAACTTAAAATCAATGCATATGTTCTGACGGAAAAAAAGTACAACTTTGAATCAGGTTGAGAGAATTGAAAATAGAATAAAGGGAAGTATTCTTTTTTACCCTTTTCTTGCTCTAGATGTTCTACTAGGTTATGTGCAGGAAAGTTGAAAAGATAATACGTTAATTCAGATAGTATATGTTCTTAATTTTTTTGGTTCTTCAATTTTCTTGGTTGTTATTTTTCTTTCCTATCTCTTAGCTATCATAGAAATTATAGAAGAACTTATTTTGGGACCCCAGAAGGTTGTCAAATTCAGCTACCTCTCAAATCTGAATTTAAAGGCAGATATATTTTCGTAGAGTCTTGTGCAGCTCACCATTGAAAATCTCCGAGGCTGGAAGTTCCACAGCCTCTCCAAGCAAACATGAGCTCCAGAGAAATAACCTGAATCACCCCAGTCTTCTTCACTAGCTACAGGGAAACTTCTACTCCTGTAGCCTCTAGCACCTTCTCCTTCTTCACTGGTCTTGGTGTCTGCAGGTTTGCATCTCTCATTTTCCTGACTCCTCTCTCTCTCAGCTGCTGCACAGCATTTTTTCACTTTCTTAAATATGTTACTACAGAGTTACCCCCAGTATTGCTGATTGCCTCAGTGTTGGTGGGGCTCCATTTTGTAGTAGTCTGGAACTGGCTTCATCAAATATGGGGGCAGCTGCTGACCTCTTCTCACAGAGGCCACACCTGCAGCCCCCAATACCAAAACCTCACCACATAAACCCAGTGCAATCTTCATTTGTGCAAGCTCTTTCCTTGGTGCTCTTTTACATCCTGCCTGTTGCACTCTCCACCTGAGAAGGTCCTTCTAGCTAAGAGCAGGTCCCAAAGGAAGTGCCAACTGTTCCTCCCTGTAGGCAGTTTCAGATGACACTGGATGCCATGGCTGGGATTCAGCCTTCCCCCTGACTGCCTCACCACATGATTTTCACAGAACACACACAAACTTCTTTTATACAGTAAAATATCAACAGGTAAACAAAACAAGGGCCACTTTGAATACACAGGTACTCATTTGGAGCAAGTGGCTGTGTGATGCTTAGTTGCCAGCTGTGTTAAAACACAACATTTTCACACTCTTATTTTATACATTAACTTTTTTTTTTTTACTAGAACAGTGTCCCAATTACAGGTGCATTGGTAATTTCTTTGCAAGTTAGAGGCAAAACTGCAAAACAAGGTATAAAAATTAAAACTCATGTTACTAAACTCATAATTTGATGTCGTTTCTTTAGAGAGAAATAAAAAAAAAAAAAAACCAAACCCACAAGACCTCTAATAATTTCTAAAATTTCAAATATCATATTATTTATCATATTTGTCATGCTTGGTTTAAAAACAAGACAAATTTTAAAGACAAAATTGCATTTCAAAACCATAGTAAAAAAAAAGCCAAAATCTTTGTTCTTTGTAGTATTAAAAATAATTTGAAAGAAAAATAGTTAAATTTCAAATTGATAAATGGAAATATTTACTTCTAGGTGTTTGGGGTTTTTTTTTCTTTTCTTTATTGGAATATGTAACTAAAATAATTTCCACTTCCCCTTGTGTTCCATTTTTAATGAATTTACTCTTATGATTTCTGTCCCTCAGCAATTCAAATAGTAAATACCAGTTTTGCGAACTATGAAATCTGAATTACTATCTTAACACTGCAGAGCTGCTAAGCTTCATTGTTTCACAAAGCACTAGGAAGCAGTTTGATCAGCAAGAAATCTTTATTATTTCTTCTGTTGTGCTCATACAAGCCTTTTCCACATATTTCCATTTAAATTACCTTAGTTTATAAGCAATCAAAAACATCAATCCCTCCCCAAAGTTCATTTTTATGTGCAAAATCATGTATTACATTCTCTGGAAGACAGCAGTAAAGGCACATCTGATATACTGCCTGGTGGGTTATTTTTGTTAGAAAAGCTTGTGACTTAATCCATCAAATTTCAAGTCTTAGTCTGGTAAAAGAGAAAATTAAAAAAAGAAAAAAAAATCATCTTTGTACATCTTTTAACCAAACAGCTTCTAATGCTTTCTAAATATATAGGTATAAGCTGGCACACCTTTTTCACCTTTTTTTTTTTGTTTGTTTGTTTGTTTTGTTTAAAGGTGTTTGGTTGGTTGGTTGTTTTTTAGTTTTTCTTTCTGTTAAAAACCCCTAGTATTGGCTTTAGGTGCCAAGATTTTAACAATGTTTAAGTGTTTCCTTCCTTCATAAATGAGACCTCTGTGCAGCCTTTACTAGAAAAACAGTTCCTATCCGTAGACCTTGAGGAGATCCCAAGTTGCCTAAATCACACCATGACCTGTCCTTGGGGCAAAACCCCCTCAACTGTGAGGAACTCACTGGAATTTATTTTATGACCAGGTAACACAAACGTTTAGTTACTGATTCAGGATTTGCAGAACACAAGACAAAAACTTAAAAAACTTGGAGAACAGATCATTTTGCTCAGCCTTTACCTGCCCCAGTGTGCCTTGTGCTCTTGCACTCCCCTCCCTCCTGCCACACCTCACCTTCAGCCCATGGTCGGTTTGTGAGGGGACAGCGTCCACTGCTTCCCTTTCTCCTGCATCCCTCAGGGTGTCCTCACCTGCATGTGTCCTCCCGTGCTCCCGTTTGTGCCCTTATTTGATTTCTTTTTTTTTTTTTTTTTTTTTTTTTTTTTTTTTTTTTTTTTTTTTTTTTTGCTGGCTGTCAAATCTGTATAAATTCTACAGGTATATTGAGCACAAAAATCCAAAGTGAAAGATTTGAGGATGTGAACCGTGTCAATTTATAGTCATCACTGGGTTTATTTGGAATTTAATATCTCTGAGTTTTGCAAATCACCATAGAAAGTAAGACTTCCATTTGTCCTCAAGAAATGTTTTATGCCCCTTTCCTCAAAAGCTGGATGAACTTTATGTAAGTCTGATGACAAATCTTCTGCAAAGTTATCCTTAAAGATTTTCAGTTGATGGATGTTTTACAATCTTTATATTTCAATTTCTGAAAGTTGTAAGGTTATTCTTATGAATAAATTATGAGGAAAGGCTGACTTTTTTATTACTGCAGGTTTGTTGGTGTAAATGTTTCTCAGATATTATATATATATATCTTTCACTATATTTGGACTTTTTAGAATATATCAATACTAAATGAAAATAAATATAATACACATTATACTTCATACGCTGTTCTCCATACTATACGGACCTATTCTTTTATTCTCTGACTCTGAATATTACATTATTGAGACTAAGTTGGAGAGCTAGTTTTTAGTTCATAGGACAAGATCCTGCTAACCTAGTGAGATGATCTACACTGCGGTTTTTGTGATTGATGACCAAATTTTTCAGGTTAATCAAGGAACAAAAATCAGGCAGAGCATGCAGAGGACAAAGTGATGCAGGATTTTCTTGCACTCTTTTAGAGGAAGTGGGGTGACCAGAGATAGCTCTCAAGTGCCTGTACACAAACACGTGTAGCATGGGAAGCACACAAATTGTAAATTCATATTCAGTCACAGATCAATAACATTATTAAAATCACAGAGCCATAAAAAAACAGTTGGCACTGCTGGAGTCCCGTAATAGACATATACAGATTGTTCAAGAAAGTTGGCCAGGAAACAAAAGGAGTAAGTAGTTTGTGCAAAGGAGGGAGGTGAGGGAACTGACCTTGCCTATGGAGCTTCTTAAAGACATTTTTGTGAGTATGTAATCTATAATTGTGTTCATTTGCAAGTTTCATAATCAGACTATTATACTACAGACTTTGAAGCTAAATTTAACTTTTTAAGGGTCTTTTCACTTCAGGCTATATAGTTTCCATTCTCCTGCTTGTCTGTAGTACAGCCAATGAAGAAACTTAATAAGAAACAAAATCTAACCTGTTTTTTATGAAGGCAGTATAGGATGTGCAGAAAATTGCAAAGCTGGAGTGAATGTAAGAGCACTGGATTAAACACTGTCCAAGTGTGACATTGAAAATTTGTGAAAGTTGCTGATGGATAAAGCTGCAAATTCAGAGTTGTGGAAAATTAAGTTGAAAAGTGTTAAGAAGCTGCTTCTCAGTGCTGTGCCTGTAAAAACAATCTGAGTGTATAAACATACAGAATTATAAAGAGAAAAATATTAAGTCTAAAATGCTTTGTAGTAATAATATTTAAGACAAGATAATTCTGAGCTTAATCTGAAAAAAAAAAAAGACAAACAACTCAGTAAATAATCCTGTATAATTGTTATAGGCATATTTGAAAACATTCATAAGGAGTGTCTATTGAAAACATAAAAGCCCTTCCCTAAACAGTCTTCAGTGTGGCTGCTAGTTGAATGGGATTTGTTTATTTATTGTTTAGAGTTAACCTCTGAAAAACTTTCTGAAGTAGAAAAAAAGAGACAAAGTTCTTGGGAAAGAAACTACCTTCTGCTTTATAAATGCTTGTATATGTTACAGATAAGAGTGTGCTGTCTTTTTAACCAACAATGTTTGCTTTATTTTACCAAGTTACTGACTGGAGAAGATAATCTCATTTTCTTTACCCTTTATTTTGAGTATGAAGGGAATTGCTTAAAAATCTTATTTAGAAAACACTGGTAGAATTTTATAACAAAACTATTTTTTTTTCCTCTCAGAATTGAGATTACAAGGTTGTGGTTTTGAAAAAACATTAAGAATTATTATCTGCATAACTAATTTCAGTTTCCGTTCTCCTTTATTCCATCAAATAATCATGAGCTTTTTCAGTAAGATATAAAAAGCAATACCTTTCATTTAGAAACATCTAAAATACTTAGTATTAGCATTTTCCACATAACTATTTTATGCATTTAAGTAGTTAATTTATTTTTAGGGTATGATAAAAATGGAGCGATGGAGTGGAGAATGACATTTGTTTTCTTCAGTTGCCCATAAGAAATTGTAGAAGTTTGATACCAATATTTAAGGCAGCAGCTAAGTCTCAAATAAAAATCTATACACTCTAGTTAGAGTTTGTATAGACACACATACGTGTGTGTGTTTGCTATGTAGAAACAGGTGAAGTTACTTTTCTCCACAATAATGGAATCAGTAAATTGTGTTATGTGTTTGCTTATCTTAAATTCTTTTGAGGAGCATTGGATTTCCTCAGAGAATGGATTGTTTTCATGATCCTCTCATGAAAGGTAGTTATCAATGTGTATATTTAAGAACAATAATTGAAAAGGGGTGTTAGAGTGCTGGCTACTTTAGATTGCTCAAATAATTTGCCTAAAATAAGAATGTCTAAAATTTGAAAGAGCAGACCACCATATGTTTGGGATTGTACCTGAACTACAATGTGAAGAGTATGCCAAGAATTTCACAGAGCTTGTGTGGCTAAGATCAAGCTATAGAGGAATTACTGCAGTTTGTCTCAGCTTTTCATGATAGTTTTCTTCAAAAGTGGCTCAGCTTGTTCAGAACTTCTGTTGGCTACGTTAAAGATCATTGTTTAAATTTGGAAAGTTGCTGTACTCTGTCTTTTTTTCTTCTAGTATTTTCAAGAATAGATATCAGATGTCTATTACTCTGTGATGAGTTAAGCACAAGCTTAACTGTTCAGTTCAGTATAAATAGCTAGATAGATAAGATGATGCGATGATGTGATACATTGTGTGCCAGATTAAATCTTGATCTACCATGCAATCTCATTGAATTCTCAATGAAATCCATGAATTTGCATTGCCTATGAACCACTGATAACATTGCCTGTCTTTGATCATCTATCTTATTGAAATTTACAGTTCAATATTTATGTAGCATTATTGTGAATATCACCAAAATCTACAAGAAAAAGTAGAAAATTAAGTAAGACTTAATAAGAGAAATATATTTTCAAAATATATTATGAAAAATGATCAGTGAACAGCAAATCAGGAAGAAAATAAAAGATAAAATTTTATGAAATTAATTTTCATCAGGAATTGTTTGAACATCTAAACATTTCACATTGTTTTTTTTAATGGGCATTTAGCCATAACACTGCAGGTATCTATGTATATAAATAAAAACAGTCTATGCCCATAAAAAGAAAAAAACCCAAACAACAACCCCCAAACCATTACTTTCATAATCATCACTCATCATAATATCAGTGATACTCCCTCTGCATAAGAGCGCTCATGCATATTCAAACACAGATCTTCATTTGAATTCATAATACCTTGAAAAACTTTTCTACGCCAAGTCTCCACTTACATATCACTTTGAAAAATCTTCCCCTTTCAGCATATGGTTAAGATCAGAAAGTATGTTGGGAAAAGTGACATCTTGGCAGTATGTGTGTTTTTTGCATTTATGCCTTTATATCACATTTGCAAGATTGTTGTTGGATAAAATTTCCCACTACATGACAAAATACATTTAATTTTAAAATATGGAGTATGAATTTTAAAAGTAGACTTTTTTAAAATCATCAGTATTAGCTATGTAATTGTAATTGAACAAAAAATGTCAGATTCTATCAAGTCTTAACTGAAGTGCTGTCTTCATGCCATTCTTATGAATGTTTTTCTTCATATTTGATAAATGGATAACTGGAAATTATAAGGACAGGGATGCACACAATTGTTTCAAGGCATTTACAATTGTTTCAAGGCATTTATGTGCTTAACTGCTGTTTAGCTACTGCATTTTGATTGCAGTGATTATAGTGTGTATTTGGTCTGAGAACATACACCTACACATACAACCTAAACTACATCCCTAAGGCATCTTTATACCCATCATACAGATTGATACATTTTCATTAACTACTATCCCCAGTCCTTTCACAGATAGATATTATTTTCCCATTTCATGGGCTTCCTCCACTCCTCCAGATATTCAAAAACAGGTCATGACCTGGGCTCCATTTAGTCAGGATGGGTGCCCAGGAAGGAGAAGCAGCACACATGATTATTGGGCACCAACCCCAGCCCAGGTCACTGTTGTACTCTCCCTGTTCCTCTCAAAATTCACTCTCCATGGATTCATGTATTCCTGCTACTTTACTTGCAGCCTGCAACTTACACCACAAATTACTTTTCCCCCAGGATTAATGCCCCAAGATTTTTCCCCCAAGGTTAAATCTCATTGAGGCACACACTGGGTCTCCCCATTCTGGTGCATTACACACCGGGTACACCCAGGTCCTTGAGCAAAGACAATCCCACAAATGGGTTTCCCTTTTCCCATCAGAAAAGGGGGTTAGACACTTAAATATCTTCAGGACTCCTACCTTGTTGTTTTGACAGAGATAATTCAGAGTTGTGGAAAGATAGGGAAAGAGATTCTCAGAGCTCTGTACCAAAATCACTGCAGAGATTATCTTTCCTCTCTTTCTTCTGTGTTCACATATCCTTCTTGGGCTTGTGGCACATTGATGGAAATTGGCCACTGTTACTCTTCCTAAATGTTCCCTTACCAGTTATTTTTTTTCTTTGTAAAATTTCATAGCTGGCATCTAAGCAATTATGCTGTTTCAATGTGATGGAAATACAGGTGGTGTTTCTGGTGGGGATTGCACAGAATCAATTACTACATTTTCTTTTATTTGTCAGGGTCTTGTGCACTGTGTATTAAGTCAGAGGTAGAACTGCTATTGACAGTGTTTGTCAACCTAATTGAAGAGCAATTCTTTTTTTTACAGTGTCTTTACAACTTAAGGCATGAAACATTTGCATGGAGATTAATGTTTGTTAGCCTTCTCCCAGGTGGGAGCTTTTACCTGTGGGGATCTGACTGCAAGATTGGAAGCAATTAAATCACAAGCAGATGATATTGTAGGTGGAAGAAAATAGGAACACAGCACAATAATTTTGTTATTTATTGGCATAATGCTAGCATTATAGAAGCTAAGATGATATTTAGTGTGCTCTTGGTTATATTTGCAACACTTGAATGTAGTTAATATTAATTGTATTTGTAGCAATTTTTTTTACACAAATCAGAACAAAATACATGATCATTTGTTTGAGTCCGTTTGCTGCTAGTAGCAAAATCATATTTTGGAAAAAATCTCTAAATAGATGTGGCTCAAAATAGTGGGCACAGTCATTGACATCTCTTGTGATTTTAAATACTGCCACACTAATTTTTTGTGTTGGTAGACTACAGCAACATTATTAGTAAACAGCTCTTTATATTGCTAGGAACTAAGATAGGTTTCTCTATATCTGATTTGTGAAAAGCAAAACATGAGTTCTGGAGCACAGTATTTTTCAAAAGAACTTCTATTTTTGAGTCTGAGAAAACTATTTCAAAGTGTTTAGTCTTTTATGATAGTCCTAGTTTTCTGCTTTTAACTTAGTACATGAGCTGAAAAGCTATTCACATGCAATTATTTGTCTTTTCAGTTTGCAGACCTCAGTAATTTAGCTATGAAAATTTATGTGTAAGAACATTTTAAAACCAGCACTGGGTAAAACATATTCCAGTCAATATTTAAAAATCAATATAGAGGTCTTTCAAAATCACTGAACAAGTATGTTACCCATTCTTTTAATGGACATTTTACTACTGTGGACTACCACCTGTTTTTGTCAATGTCTTTAATGCATGAAAATGGTACTATTATTACCTTTTTTTATTTTTTATTCCTTTCACAGTAAAGGAACAGAACCTGTGATGTGATGAGGTTTCTCAGTTTTGTTGTGTTTAGTGGATTTAAAGAGCATTGGCTAATTAGTAAGATTAAATGTAAGATATGTTTTCACTTTGTTTTTTCTATCTGGCTATGGCATAATTTAACAGCATTTTAAGAGACAAAACCTAGTATTTTAAACTCCTAAACTGCTGCAATTAGGAGGTTTCTTACAGTCATGATTTTTTTTTTTTAATTTCTGTTAGAAGTGAGCCATTATGTGTGTCAGAATTCTTTAAAGTTTTTGTTCTGTCATGGTATACTCCTTAAAGATTTGGGTTTTTTTCTATCCTTATCATTAATTTTTCATCAGCATTGACTGGGTTTTCAGACTCTAGGGCAAGTTTTATTCATGTTAGCACTCTAATTAAACAGGAAAAAGAATTGCTTTTCAAGTATGCTTCAAACATTTGGATGATAAACTGAATAAGCAATGCAATACGGTATTTCCATATACGGTATTTGAAAGGTATTTCCATTTTTGAAAGTAATAGCACCACATTTCAAATCAATTTTATCAGCTCACAGAAAAAAAAATTACCATAAGAGCCTCAAAAACAATTTTTGAGTTATTAGGCATATAAATATATATATATACCTTTCATAGAATTAGTTCTGTTAAGACTGATTTTGTAAATATTCAGCATTTTCCTTGTTTATTCAGCATAAGATCATATCACAGGATATGCTGAGTTGGAAAGGGCCCACAAGGATCATTAAGTCCAACTCCTGGCCCTACGCAGGACCATTCCATTTTTGTGTCAACAGTCACCATAAAAATAATTGGTTGTGATAATTGGTCAAATAATTTCATGATTATTCATATGCCATGGAAAATTAATTCCTGTGGTCAAATTTGAAATATTTGATTTATTTACACTTTTACCCATTAAAATTACTCTCATGTAAACATCTTAAGTATCTTGCATCTGACATTAAGAAATCACTCGAACAGCTTTGGTTTGAAAACCAATCAGCTGTTCGAAAAGTGGAAAAAGATTATGGGAGAATAAACCTAAACATCACTAGGTGCTTACTAAAATAAAACATGACCATATAATTGGCGTAAGATGGATAAAATGCCTCTCTTCTCAGTATAACGTGACTGCTGCACATCACATGTCATGTCACTGTATATGATAGGGATTAAAGTCAACTTGCTTTATGAAAACAGTTTTCGTTAAAGGGGAAATAATGACATTTTCACATGCTATTCCAAAGTGAATGAAATAATGCCAATCAAGATTTATAATCTACTAATAAATAATAGATTATAAAAAATATGTGCTAGCACAGTTATAATAATTTTTAAATAATTAAAATCTGAAGCAATTACTTGTTTAAAACCTTAAGTTTGCAGCTGCATTCCAAGTCAAATGTGTTAAAAAATCTTAAGCAATTTTTCACCTAAAAGGTAATAAATTTCTATCCTCAGCAAGATAGCATGCATTTTTTTAAGGCGTTATTTTAGTGATATTTATAATTATTTGATTTTTTTAACAGCTGAGGATGCTTGTGGAGGAACTATGAGAGGATCCAGCGGCATCATCTCGAGCCCCAACTTTCCTAATGAATATCATAATAATGCAGATTGCACTTGGACAATTGTGGCAGAGCCTGGTGATACTATCTCACTCATATTTACAGATTTTCAAATGGAAGAAAAATATGATTATTTGGAAGTAGAAGGTTCTGAACCACCTACAATAGGGTAAGTCAAATGTTACAATTTTAATATGGGTAAAAAAAAAAAAAAGATGAAAAGTGAAATACAACTTTTTGTTACTTTTCCTTTTGTCAATTGTCTTGCTGAAAACAAAAAAACCCCACATTAGTGATTGTTACCATGGCATAAATGTTGATATTCTTATTTCAGCTATAAAATTATTTTTAAATACATTCCAAAGATTTAGCAACAAGATGAAAGGCACTCATTCACCTCATTGTAGGTCTTACTATTCTAACCATTATAGAATGGAACGAACTGTTGTCCTGGTAAGGATTGGTGAAGCCTACAGAGAGTTTCATAATGTCAGAAAATGAATGGCATGGAGGGCTTTCAGCACAGGCAGAGGGGGCATTAGCACTGGCCACACCTGTTGGTCACAGCTTCTCTCTGGAAGAGTTCCTGTACAAGGAAATGTACACAGCAATAAACAACTTGCTGTGAGTGTGGCTGGTGATGCACTTACCTAAAAATTTCCATCCTGATCTGTGAGACACAACACCCTGAGCTGAGTAGTCACAGTACTTTTGGGGTTTGGTTTTATTCCAAATATACTACCTTTAAGAAGTATTTATAATTGTATGTTTGTTGATTGACTTAGCATTAGTAATAATATTTTTACTAGTCTGACTTCTGCAATTCTTGATCTCAGTGTAGAAGCATTATGTAGATGTTGTAAAACAAGTTGAAAAGATAAAATAGTAGATAGCTGCTTTCAAGATCAAATTTATTTAAGAAAAAACAAAACAAACAAACAAAAACATACCTTCTGTGGTTTTCTGGTGTGGTAGTTTTGTGGTAACACAGCACTACCCTACTCAACAAATATGTCAATATGACAAATCCTTGTTTTTATTTTATTGGTTTAAATATGCTATTGATTCACAAAAAAGAGAACGTATACAAAGCCATAGATAACAGTTCTGGTGTCCAGCAAAATCTCAAGCTTAACTGGTTCATAAAATATTATGGGGGTTCTGGACAACAGACAGAAGCCTTTGAACAACAGGTAATGCAACAGGTGGTTGTGTAGACATATTAAAGCCAGTAGAGTCTTGGGGTTTTTTTAATATCAATATAAACCTCATCCAAACATAGCACAGACCTAATAAACTAAATTATTTTTGATTTTATAATAAGAAAATCTCCCAAATTAGATAATTACATTGTCTTGAAAACATCAATCTTGGTTTCTATAAGTGATGCTTACAAGTAATATATTTTTTACTACTTTAGGGTGTAGTAGAAGTCTATACACTAATTCTAAGCTTTATCAAATAGTGCTTTATAATTTGAGTTAATTCATACTGCCACCTACATAGTTAATTACCTGTATTAGAATATTACTTAAATGTCATTGAGTTTTTCAAGCTCTTAAACTGAAATCTTTTGAACTAGTTGTCAGCTAAAATAATTTTTAAATAATAATTTATAATAATTAGTGAGGTAACACCAATGACATACCAACGTTATGAATCACTTGAATAGCTAAATATGCATTTGATGTTTCTTGAATGTGTTTTATGTATTCAGTCATGAACTTCAAACAATTATTTAATTTTTTTACTCTGCAAAAGTCTTTGGCAAAATTCAAAAGATATAATAAGATTACTTTATATATGGAAATTCCCATTGTGTGTTTACAAAACACAAAAATTTACAATGCTAATTTAATAATTGCTCATGTAGAGAAGCAGACAGAGCATATTCTTTTTTTAGCTTGTCATTTATATTCCCTAAATTAGACTAATGTGTTCAATTATGGAAAAGTATCCCCCCCATATGTTAGGAAGAACGGATTTGGAAAGCTTAATTAACAACAATTTGGTAATTAGATTTACGGTGGTAATACTTTATATCCCCTTAGACTATAGCTAATCTAAAACTAAAAACAGGCTCTTTATCTTTCATTCTAGAAAAAAAAAAAGTACATAATTTACAAAATTGCTAAAAACTTATCAGTTGATCTGGATAACTAGTATTATAAAATAATTCTTTAGAAACTTTGATTCTTTAAGTGACTATTATACCTATTGATTTTAAAATCACCCTCAAACTTTTCTTCTGTGCATCTACGGTGTAACAAAATATCCCTACGTTTTGGTTCGAAGTAAAACAATGAGCCAGAATATACATCAAGTACATACGTTGGTGTTATTCATGAGACAAGACTTGGAATTCCTTATGAAGTGTTCATTTTCCATAGTTTTTCAGTCAGTCATTACTGTATTTCAGATACACTAAGTCTTTTCTCCAAGAAAATCTTGATAGGCCTTTTTCTTTTAAGTAGCGGGAAAAAATTGCCTAGATGCCCTTTAGGGTTCTGTTGTCCTGTTGCTTAATTCTGATGTTTGGTATCTTGAGCTGAATTAAGGCATTTTTTACATTTTAGAAGTGAAATGAAAATTATCAGTTTGAGGAAATAATTTTCCCCATTTTTTTCTCAACAACAACAACAAAAATAAATAAGATTTAGTTAAATGTTCCCTTTTGCCTAAGTGAAAAGCTGGGGGTTGAGACATTAATTAGTGAAAGAAATAGCAATGTCATTATGGGATATTAGATAGCAGATGGAAGTTCAGAGTTAAATCTTCTGAGAATATCTGAACATCTAGGAGTTTTCCAGTGTTTGCCTCTAGGATACTTTGGTTGGAATGTTTAACTTATTTTGCTGTTGGTCACTTTTATTGGACTATTTAATGATCACTGAGCAGAAAACTGAAATGATTCTCTAGGATGCTTTGACATAGGTTACCTGAATTCCAGTATGTACTCTAGTCTGAAATTTTAAAACAATTGTTAAGACACTAGTTAAATAGTATAGATGAAGTGTTAGAACGTCCTTCCCAGAGCAGTCTGTGAAAGATGTGCTTAGAGCACTCTCCAGATAAGAGCAGTTGAGGATGGACAATATATATTTCACACTGTCCTAGGCAAAGACATTAATTCTGTATCTTCTGTTCCCTATTACCAGCCTAATATAGCTGTTGTTGCAAAACAAGTTGACAATTTTTCTTCCTACATATTTGGAGAGCTTGGTTATGACAGAAAAAAAACAAGCAAACAAACAAAAAAGCCCAAAACAAAATGAAAACCAGCAAAGGTATTAGATTAATTGAACTTGAAATGTTGATTAGTTTTGAATTAATCAATATATATTTGGTGGCTAGACTGGAAAGTGATAGAAGATAATGGTTGTCATAAAATATGTGCTTAGAGCATTTATTCAGAGAACTACTGATGTAGTCTGAATAAAGATCACTTTTTTTTTACAAGGAACACATTATGTAAATTTGTTATTGTTAACATGAAAATGTGCCTTAATGCGAAGGTGTTTTGAAACTGTAGCAGTGTTTCAAATGTTGGGAAAATTTACCTAACTTATAATAAAACAAAAAGCCCAAAGATTTCAGCTCTGTTCACTCTGCGTAAGAGTGCTCTTCTAAGAAAATCTTTGTGTAGTGTTCTAATATTTGATCCGCCACTGTTGTGTTCATACAAATTAGTAGGGCACCTAAAGCACTCTGTTATCACTCACAAATTTGAAATATGATATGATTATTACTTTTAAAGCAAAATAACTTGCCTCACTTCTCTCTTACTAATACTGTATTCTTGAGTATTTAAAAGTATTTCTTATATTTTTCTAAAATGTAAAGAAGACATAGACTTTTCCATAATAAATTGAAGTATTGTCTAGACCATCTACTTCTGATTTTAGGCAAATTATAATTTTTTCATATATCAATCTAGATGCAATGCAAGTAATGCACACTGAATGAAATTTATGTTTTTGAAACCATAAGTGTTTTATTTGTCTGCTGAAATATATTTAAATATTTTATTGTTCAATATTGCATATTTTGTGCATCATCTCAATTCCATATCTCAATTCCATTAAAATAGACAGCTGTTAGAGAACAATGACTAAAAAAATTAAAGTCTCCCTTGCAACTGTGATTTTGTGCATTTTTTCCCCTATGGAAACACTTCCTTTAAATTAATTTTAAATGTTCTGTGGAGAGTGAAATTACAATTTAAAAAAAAAAAATCTTTCCCTTAACTTAGATGCACAAAAAACCTTCCAGTTTCAAGAAGTTTTATCTGAGATACTTAAAACTTTTGATCCATGTAATAATCTTCTTCAAGATAGCCTGTTAGCTAAAGACATCCTTACAGAAAATATGGGTGAGAAAGAATAAGAACACAAAAATGTGGGTCGGTCTTTTTTTGGGTTACCAAATCAGAATTTATTTCAAATAACTAGTTACTTGTTTCTTATCAATTTGGGCCTATCCTTGACCAGGGAACAGTACTGGGTTTGTGTTGCAAGATTTTGGTACCAGGGTGGCCTCTGTGAGAAGTTTCTGGAAGCTTCCTCCATGTCCAGCAGAGTCAATACCAACCAGCTGGCTCCAAGATGGACCAGCACCTAACCAAGCCCATTGGCCATGGTGGTAGCACTGCTGAGATGACATCTTTAAGAAGGGTAAAAGAGCTCCAAAATGGCAGCTGCAGTTGCAGCTGGAAAGAGGAGTGAGACTGTGTGAGGGAAACAACTGCAGACATCAGGGTCTATGAAGAAAGTTGGGGAAGAGGTGCTGCAGACACCGCAGTGGGGTTCTGCTGCACACACCACAGGCAGGGTTCTGCTGCAGACACTACAGCGGGGTTCTGTTGCAGCCCATGGTGCAGATCATTGTGAAGCAGGCTGTCTCCCTGCTGCCCCTGAAGGTTCATGGTAGACCAGATTGTGGAAGACCCTGTGCTGGAGCATGTGTTGATGCTCAAAGGCTTCTGGCAGGACCTGTGACCCCATGCAAGACCCAGACTAGGGTAGGCTGTTCCTGAAGGACTGCACCCTGTGGAAGGGACCCATGCTGGACCAGTTTATTATAAACTGGAGTCCATGGGAAAGACTCTGGAGAAGTTGGGCGGGATTGTCTCCTGTGGGAGAAACATCAAAATGGAGCAAGGGAAGATTGTGAGGAACCCTCTCCCTAAGGAGAAAGGAGTGGCAGAAACAACGTGTGATGAACTGACATCAGTCATTCCCCGTTCCTCTGCTCTGGATGAAGGAGGTGGAGAAAATCATAAGTAAAATTAAGCCCAGGTAGAAGGGACGGTTGAGGGAGGTGGTTTTAAGATTTAGTTTTCTTTTTCATTATTCCTGCTCTGATCTGATTGGTAATTTAATTTCCCCAAGTCACATCTGCTTTGCCTTTGATGGTAACTGGTGAATGATCTCTCCCTGTCTGTATCTCAACCTGTGACGTTTTTGTTACACTTTCTCTCCCTTGTGCTGCTGAGGAGAGGAGTGATAGAGATGGTTTCATGGGCATCTGGTTTCCAGTCAGGGTTAAAACCATGACAGTAACATTCCTGATGAACTGTTCAGTGGATATGATGTGTTTCCATTATTTTTTTTATTACGTTGAGGGCTTAATTTGTTTACTGTTCTTTATAGCACAGCTAAGGACAATTTAATGAGCACACTTTATTCATTACAAATTTGCAACAATCATAACTTCCCTGTAAGGATTTTGTGAAGCCATTTCTCATTTTAGGAAAAAAGTGTATAATTCATGAAGGCTAGAAGCTCAAAAAAATGTGAGAAAATAATTAGTTCTAAATAAATAGTATCAGTGTACTGATTGACCAGTTGCTTTAAACACACTGTTTATGAATGTCATAGTAGATTCTCTTTTTCATTTTGTAAGAAAATAATTATAAGTTCAAGTGTTGTGGCAATATTGTGCTTGGTGGCTTTTTTTTCTGAATCCAAGCTTACAAACTCTGTTAATAAAGTTTTAAAATATTAGTAGTATGTTTAGAAAGGGTTTAGTCAAATAATGTACAATGTTTTATAGAGAAATAGTATGTTTAAATAAATATTAATATGGAATAAACTTTAAATTATATAAACTAAAGGTAATCTACCTCTAACTTGAATAAATTTCACAGAGAAAATATAATTTTATAAAGTTTTGGTGATGATGTAGTATGCTATGGCAGTATCACGTGAACATTATTAAGAAAAGCCATTTTATCAATGTTTATGTTTGGAGTTCAGTGTCTGATAGTGGCAATAACAGTTGACTAGGAGAAGAATAGAAGACATGAGGATAAGTTGGTGTGCCCTTCCCCTTGTGTAGACACAGCTTCTGCAGTTAGTGATTTAGGAACATCTTGAAACAAAATTTGCCTTAAAATCATGTGTGAAATATCTGTAAAGAAATCTTCCTTTTGTTAATTAGTCATTCTGCAAGGTTCGTTCTTCATGACCCTCTAGAGATACCAAATTAGCTTAAAAAAAAAAAAAAAAGAAAAAAGGTCCAAGCAGCTTGTACTAATGAGATCCCTGTTATCTACACAATCACATATTCCTGAAAAAAACCTGAATGATGTCTCAGTCACTGCTTTCCTCTACAGAGGATATGTCATCCCTTTCATTACAAATTATCTTCTTAGTAATTTAATCAATACTTCCTTATAGATCCCAGATGCCTAGTCATATGTGTTATGTGAGGATCTGTTTTTCTCAAGATTCCCCTCTCCCTGACATTGAATTAGTTGTGGAATCAATATGTCCTAGGTTCTACCTCAGTTGATGATATGAACAAGAATATGTTGGTCTCATTCTTGTTATTTGTAATGTAGTCATTGATCCTTATTCCAGATGGCACAATGCATTTTGAAAACATCAGACATTTTCACATGCTTGTAGCCTTTATACCATGTTGTAAATCCATCACCCTGCAGGTCTACAATACAAATGGCAGCAGCACATTACATCAAACATTTTGAACAGTAAGAGCAGGCAAAATATATCTTAGAAAACTGGAAAAGGACCATCGGAAATTTTTTACAAGTACTACTCAACCTAGTTTTTGCCCATTCACTCTAGAGGAGCCTTTGATAATGTCTAGAATACGAAGTCTCTTACTCTCATGTTCCTCATGATACTTTTTCTATAATACATGTAACATCTTACACATAATTTTCCATGCTTTTGCTGTAACTTTCAATTTAATTATGCAGTAAATCATAGAATCATTAAGGTTGGAAAAGCCATCCAAGATCATCAAGTCCAACCTTTGACCAAACAAAGGTCATGTGGTTATTTGTCATTAATTAGCATTTACTGACTCTTAATCCTATTTTACCAGTGCTGTGAAAGAACAAAATGATAAATGGAACCTAGAAGATATGTTATTGAAGAATATATTGACTAGTGCTTATTAAAAGCAAAGTGAGGATGAGATTTTTTAACAAAGTGTTTATTCGGTTTATGCAGCCATCCAGTGTCTGGATAGGTTAGATTTATTTTCAGTCAATGTACACGATGAAATAACGCTCTCTCTAAGGCTACAGAGGAAAAGCCCTGCCTGACATAAATGTGACAGCACAGAGATAGACAATCACACCTCAATAGTGCAAACACCAATGAAAATAATAATATGTTGAAGAAAAAAACAAAACAGACATGACAAGAAACAGAAGTGCACATAAGAAGAGATTAAAATGGAAGGCAAAATCCCCCTCCTCAGACCCAGCCATTATTTTCTTGAAAAATCTCTTCAAATTTCTAAGTGACATGTATAATTGTTCCTTTTTTGTTAATGAAGACTGGTAACACAGCTTTAGATATTATAACCGTTTTCTCTCAAACTTTTTAAATGTGTTTAATGCTCAGAGGAAGGACTCAGGAAAGTAAATGTTTATGAGTAATATGATTCTAATATCATCTAATAAAAGACCCAGATGATAGATAGTTTGTAACCTGATAACAGTTGAATTGAATAAAGAATAGTAGCAAAATTGATTCTGCTTAACACAGGAAAAATGCCTTCAGAAGAATGTTGTGGTTATAGCCAAATAGGTGGAAAGATTTATTCAATTAATATAGCAAACAAAGTGCAGTCATAAAACCCTGCTGTAATTAGCAGAGTATTTGCTTACTGATAGTAGTTAGAATTAATTTTTCTAGATTTAATTACACATACACACACAAAAAGTGAACTGCAAAATGCAGCCAGGTTTCAGAATATCTAAGTCCTTCTCCCCTTCTAAAGCAGGGAACAGAAGGTAACAGAGATAATGCTTAACTGTGGAACAGGGTGAGTAGAAAATCAGAAATAGGAGGAATACTAATGCTAAAAATATTGTCTGGTTTGAGCCCTTGATAATCCATCCATTGTGTGTTATCATTTTCATCTTTTTCTGAAGGACTAAGAATAAAACCGAAACATTTGCTTACTTTCAAGAGAAACTAAGTATTTCTACCCTTTCCTGTTTGCTTCTGTGGTTTAATTTTTCAGTTGGTGGATCAGCATTTCACCTGTGGCATTTCCATGAGGTCATTCAGAGCTGTCCAAGACGCAGAGTGTGTTCCATAATGTGTGGGGTCAGGAACAATGGTAATGTTAGGAGGGGAATTTGTTACAGTGATTGTGAACGTTAATGGACCGCTTTTAATTTTTGTGTTGCATGATTCCATTTGGAAATCAACATCTGAAAAGGAATTTGAAACTTACTTTACATCTGTTACTCTCAAAATTCTTACTGAAACACGAAAATTATATGTCTAAGAGAGTGAAAAGATATGAAATAATATGTTTAATAGTAGAGGTGGAGGCTTCTCTGTGTTATTTTGCACTATTTGTTCTATTTCTGAAGAAGTAGAAGGCCCTTCCATAGTACCATGTCCTAGTGAGGTTTTCTGCATTAATATCTCATGTTGTAGTTCAAAGCGTAGTGCACAAACATGCCTCAAACTTTTCAAGCAGAATAGACACATATAGCCATGAGTTACATGATGAAAGTCTGTCACTTAACAGTAGAGACCTTTAAGCCCATGCTTCTTTTAATAAATGTAGTTACTTTGTGGCATTTACACTAAAAAGACTCAGTGCTTAGTACAGGACGATTCTGACTTTAAGGAATTATCATATCCATGGAAATGCAAATCAACCAAAGGTGTAAAACCAGAATTTAATCCTGGAATTCAGTATGTTATATATACATCCACATAACTAGGTTGTAAGGAAACACAAGACAGAATTGATGAAACCTTGTAAGCAGGATAATAAAGCATGGAAGAGAATTCAGGAACTGTCTAGTCCAATCTATTGCTGAAAGCAGACTCAGGTCTGAGGTGAGACAAGGTTACTCAGTGCTTTATTCAGACTGGTGTTGCAAACCTCCAAAGATGGAGACTGATCAACCTATACGGACAATCTTTTTCAATGTCTGACTGTGCTCATGGAGGAAAAAGCTTTACCTTTTTTTCCTTATTTGGAAACCATTGTTTATGGTCAGAATAAGCACATAGGAATTCAGTATCTCCAAACATCTGTTTGAAGTCCAAACATCTCCTATGGTCTCTTTCTTTCTCACGGATAGGCAGTGGTATGACGTTTCCTCTGAGCAGATTTGGTGATTTGGCCAATCCTTGCTCATGAGTTGAAGACACATGGGACCATGTTGGAATCCTTCCTTCCCCAGGCTCATGTTGTCCCACTCATCTTATAGAGATGTGTACATGACTACAGACATGAATCATGCTCTCTTTTTCTAGACTACTAAAAGCTAAAGCTTATCTGGCACATGTCATTTATTACTCTATAATAGAGTCAAGCCTCAGTGAGACAACTATCAGTTAAATTACAGTGTGTATTTGCATTAGGCAGGGAGTCAGATGCAGTCACAGAATTATCTTGGCTCATTATGGTAAAAATGAACACTTTACAAGCCCACTGTGATGCTACTTTTGAAAAAACACATTCCCACTTTTATTTCCAACTCATCCTCTAGCTTGTGTAGAGGCTCAGGCATTTACCTAGTCACAAAGGGACAGTACCACGAAGTGATATGGATAAAAACCAAGGTTTTTTTCATCCTATATTAGTCAGCAGGTAGCACAAGAGTTGAAGAGAACAGTGAGGCACACAGGAGTGAAATAGTGTTTCTTGAAGGAGTAGGAACACTTTATTGTCAACATAAAGCCTAAATTGTTTTTTTCTCAGGTATTTGCAGATCGAATGACAGAATCCATGCAAGGATTTACTTTTTTTTTCTTTTTTTTTTTTTACATTATGTGCAAAAACTTCACAGGCTTAGATGATTTCCTTTATATTTTTAATTCTGTATACTTAATGTATTCCTGTGATGGTGTAAAATATTTTATTTTGATTGATGTATTCAATGTCAGGAAGACAATACTTCATTGTTGGTGTTGCAAAAGATAGTGGACCCTGGCAATTAAATGCACTTGTCCTGAGGAAACATAGCTGAAGCTGCTCCTAATTTCTTACCCTTCTTATGTTCATGAGTACTCCAAAAGTGAATATTTGTAAGCCTTATCTGAAGCTGCAACTTTTCATTATTCTGATGGTGCTTTTTAATATGTATGAAGTTATACTCATCTAGAGTCAAAGAGATATCCACCAGCAATTATCAAATGAGCAGTTATACATTGGACAGGCTTTTTACATGCCTTCTTCTCAACAGAGATAGGATTATATTATATTATTTCACAAAGTTTTATCAATGTTCAGAAAAAAATTGAAAAATATTTCTCATGAATCTTTATATGCAAGAGGATTACTCAGGTTTTTCCACCATCCTTCTTGGACAAAGGTTTACTGCCTACTGTTTTTGTGCTTCTGTGGCTCACTTTAACCCTCTTTGGATGAAGCATCCCAGAGTGCTTCTAGTGTGGCTTATTTGTGACTCTTTTTTGGAGAAACCAGGTAAACAAAAGTCTAGACCTTGGGGATTTTACTAATGAATACTTAAAAAGCATTATCAGTAATAAAAAGTAACAAAAGCAAAAATATCTGGAGTCTCTTGCAGCAGCTTCTGTGGAAAAAAATAGAGATAGTGAGATGGCTTGATAACTTAACAGAGTACTTTCACTGTGCTTACTCCAGCAGAATACTGCACTTGCTTTGATGTGGTCATTTGCTATAGTCTCAGGGTGGCAATTGTTGGAGTAGTGAGAGAGACTGATTGCTCTTGTCTTGACTGAAACACCAGTGACTGAACTCACAAGTAAGGCTGAAACAGCCACATTTTATGCTGCATGAGTCATATATGGGGGAAAGTGTATTAGGACAACATAAATCTCAAAACAAGGCAGGGAAAAAAACCCCACAACCAACTCAAAAACCAAAGAACAACTAAAACTCAAAACATATAATTGTTTCCTTTGTCATTCCAGAGTAATTAAAACTTTGCACTTTCTTGTCATATGCTCTGAGTCCCTGCCATGTTTACTTTATTCAGCAAAGTAAGATTCTAAATTAAAATCTAGATTCTAAATTAAAAACTTCAATATGTTTTGTACATTGGGTAAACTATATACATTCATAATTCCATCTTTTATGTCTCAGGCACAAGAGCCAAAAGTATAATATTTTGAATACATGAATGAAATCCTTTGTATTCATGAATAAATCCTGACAAGAAAAAACATTGCTTTTATGGGCCCTACAGGCTAATCAGAACTTTAGATGCTTCATTTTCATTGTACATCTGTTTCACCTGTGAGAATCACTTTAGGTGATTTAGAGTACAAATTCACTTGTAAACTAAAACAAACCATTAAGCATCCTTTGAAACTACTAATGCAGTTCTGTTATATTAAGGATCAACACAATGTCAAACCAGTGTCAGAGCAATTTTTTATGATTGCATGCCATCCAATATGCAGGTGACCAGTCACAACCCACAGGTTCCTGGTCATGACATAACAGTCAGTAAAAAGGAGAAAATAAGCTATTCATGTATACTTACTGTATGTTTATTTCTTTTGCATACAGTAGGTCATGCAAGTGACATCCCCCCCACCAAATGAAGCAGTCTAGAGCTTCAAAATGAGCCTTAAACAAAGTGACCTCAGCTGACTTATTCTCACCTCACCCCAGAAGTTAAAAAAGGCTATTCAAGTCATTGTGTCAATTTCAAAAATATTTTTATCCCATAAACTTTTAAACTGTTTCTAAGGTTAACAGTTTTATGTGTTTCCAGTTGAAATACAATGCATTTTCATGATGTTGACACCCTGAGAGTAAATTAATATATTTTTAGAAAAACAGTGTTTGAAATTTAAGTGCAATTTTTCTGACCTCATTAATGAATCATGTGAATATTCTGGTACCCTATGTCAAGATAGGTAGGAGAAACGTGATAAGCAGTACAGAAAAGGGAAAAAGATGTGGAAAAGAATCTATAGAGGGGAATAAAATAGGATAAAACTTTAAAATTTTGAAAAGAAATAATCGAGAATGGATATGAAAGATTCTTAAAATTATCAATAACATTTCAGGTAAATTAAGAACAGTCATTCCTCATTTCTTACATTAAAATGAATGAGACAGGAAATTTAAAACAAAAGGTAGAACTTTTCTGCTGTATACATAATTCAGTTGTGGAAGTTACTGGCATGTAATGCTATAGATACAAATAAACAGATTTGAAAATGGATCAGAAATTCATAAAAGGAAAATCTACCACAGGATATTAAACAGGCTCTCCAGGAGAGATAGGAAGGGCAGGTGAAGCAGTGGGGTGGGGTTATATGTGGGGGAGGGGCTTGAATGTACGGATCTTGCAGTTGGCAGTGGCACAGTTGAGAGCCTCTGGGCAAGGATTAAGGCTCAAACAAATAAAGTGGATAGCATTAGGGGAGTCTCTTATAAGGCACCCAGCCAGAATGATGACACAAATGAATTATTCTATAAAGAACTAAGGGATCTAAATCAAACAGTCTTGTCCTTAGGGGACTTCATTTTTGTGGGATCTGCTGCTGCAGCTGGATCCCTGTTCATCTATGGGACCTGATGGGATTCATAGAAGTGTACTCAAAGAAATGGTTGATGTCATCAGGAGACCTTGCTAAATGATTTTTGAACAGTCTTGGGAATCTAGAGTTGTCTCAGTCAAATGGAAACTTGCAAATGTTATCCAAGTTTTCAATGAGAGCAAGAGGTATTGCCCTGGCAACCTCACAGGCCTGTCAATCTCACTTCAGTGCCTGCCAGATCATGAGAAGATTATTCTGAGAGTTATTGAAAAACACCTCAAAGATAATGCAGTCATTGGTCATAGCCAGCATAGGTTCATGAAGGGAAAATTCTGCTTGTCAAACTTAATTTCCTTTTATGGAAAGGTAACCCATCTAGTTGACCAAAGGAAGCCAGTTAAATGGAATCTTTTTGGAATTCAGTAAAGTTTTTGACACTGTCTCTCACAGTATCCTTCTGGACAAAATGTCCAGGACACAGCTAGATAAACACATGATGAGATGGGTGAACAACCAGCTCATAGGTCAGGCATAAAGGGTTATAGTAAATGAGGTAACATCAGTCAGGTGACCAGTCACTAGCAGGGTTCCAAAGTGCTCTTTTTGAAGGCCAGGGCTCTTCAGTGACTTACAGGCAGGACTTGAAAGGTGAACTAAGTTTGCTGATGACACTAAATTGGGAGAAGCTGTTGACTCTTTTGAAGGCAAGAGGCCATGCAGAGAGACTTTGACAAATTAGAGAACTGAGCACTGACCATTCATATGAAGTTTAACAAGAGCAAGTCCTGGATTCTGTACCTGGGATGGGGAAACCCCAATACAGACTGGTGAATGAGAGACTGTAGAAAAGGGAAAGGGATCTGGAGATCCTCATTGACGGCAAATCAAATCCGAGTCAGCAGTGCTCTGGCAGCCAGAAGGACCAACCATGTCCTGGGGTGCATCAAGCACAGAACTGCCAGCTGGTCAAAGGAAGTGTCTGTCTCACTGTATTCTGTGCTGGTGTGGCCTCATCTTGAGTATTGTGTGCAGTTTGGGGTGGCACAATATAAGAAGAATGTAAAGTTATTAGAAACTGTTAAAAGGAGGTCTACAAAGATGGTGAAGGGCCTAGAAGGGGAAGCCATACAAGGAGCAGCTGAGGTCACTTGGCTCGTTCAGCCTGTAAGAGACTGAGGGAAGACCTCATAGCATTCTGCAGCTTCCTGAAGATGGGAGGTGGATGACCTCTTTCCTCTGACCAGTGACAGGGCCCAAGAGAATGGCATAAAGGTCTATTGGGAGGTTTAGGTTGGATATTAGGAAAAGGTTCTTCACCCAGAGGGTGGTTGGGCACTGGAACACGTTCCCCAGGGAAGTGGTCACAGCACCAAGCCTGACACAGTTCAAGAAGCGTTTGGACAACACTCTCAGGCACATGGTGTGGTTCTTGGGGTTGCACTGTGCAGGACCAGGAGCAGAATGTGATGATCCTTGTCAGTCCCTTCCAACTCTGGATGTTTTACACGTCTTGAAGGAGCCCATTCAAAAAGCCTGCAATTAATAAAATTTCTGGAAATTGTAATGGTGTATGAAGGAATGAATCTCATTATGTAAAATAACAGTTTCTGACACTCCTGGTGAATTACCTGTTACTTTTGTCAGAAATAAAATATTATTATCTGTATATATCTTATTTAGCATATCAGTGCATACACTCTTAGATGCTATCAAGGATATGATGGGTATTATACAAGGTGTTACAAATCCAGTCATGCCAATAAGAATATTTTGCATGATTTATATGAATCATAGAAATTAGCATAACTGAGATGTATTAGGAATTTTACATCTGTAAAAAATGTTGAGACCTGAACTTCAGAAGTATTTGGTTTATGTTATAAGAAAGTTCTGCCTTTGTTTAAGGCTTGTGATAAGAAAACTGAAAGCTGCCAAGTCATTATTTAAGACATCAGCAAATAGGGAATCTAATATTCGCACCTTGGACTTCTGGCAGGCAGATTTTGGCCTGTTTAGGACATTGATTGACAGAATCTCTCAGGAGTCAGTGCTGAAGGTCAAAGGAGTCCAGGAAGGCTGGATGTGCTTCAAAGGAAATTGTTAAATATTCAAGAGCAGACTGTCCACATATGTAGAAAGACCAACCTGGTTAAATAGGGAAATTAGGCTGAAGCCTAGGGAAAAAAAGAAGATCTATGGCCTCTGAAAGGAGGGTCAGGTAACTTGGGAGGACTATAAGGATGTTGCAAGGTGTGACCAGTTGAAATTGGCCAAATGCCAAGAGCCAAAGGGCCCAGGACAAAGGACCCAAAGGCCCCTCCCAGCCACAGGGGAAAAAAGGAGGGGGGAGGGGGAAACCCACAAAACTGAACTCCAGTAGAACTAAAAGATATAATATTTACACATATATATATGTGTAAATATATATATTTACACATATATACATGCATATACAGAGGAGAAAAGAGAAAGAAAACAAGTTTTCACTTCCCTCTCACCAAGGCAACTGCCAGTCCTGTATCTCAAGACACCTCCTCCCAACCTAGCTGGCTGATCAGCAGACCCACACCTACGGCCTACTCCCACACCGAGGGTGACCCCAGGGAGCTCCTCTGCTCTCCAACACTGCCGGAAGAAGGACTGACCCCTGACTTCCGATTCCCCCTCTTTATATCTTTGCCTATGTAAAGAAATGAGATGGAATACTTCCTTAGTTATGACCCAGTTAACAGGAAAAGCCTAAACCAAAACCACTACACAGGGTCATGTAGGGAGAAGCTTAGAAAGGCCAAAGCTCAACTAGAACTTGATTTGACTGATACACTAAAGGAAAAAAAAATACTTTGTACAAATATATTCGCAGCAAAAGGAGGATCAAGGGGTGTTTCCATCATTTGTTGAATTCAGAGGTTGGTGTACGCCAGGGATGAGGAAAAGACAGAGGTTCTCAATGCCTTCTTTGCCCTGGTTTTCAATATTGACACCAGTTGTGCTCAGAATACGCAGCTTCCAGAGCTGGAAGTTGGTGATGGGGAGATGAGTGAAGCCCCTGCAATCCAGGAGGAGTTGTTTAGTGACCTCCTAGGCCAATCAGACACCCACAAGCCTTAATGGGATCCACCCCAGAGTAATGGCAAAAGAACTTGCTAAACCACTCTCAATCATCTACCAGCAGTCTTGGTTAACTGGAGAAGTTCCAGCTTCTGGAAATTAGCAAACGTAACACCCATCTACAAGAATGGTCAGAAGGATGATCTGGGGAACTACAGGCCTGTCAGCCTAACCTTGATTTAAGGCAAAGTTATGGAGGAGATTTTCTTGAGCGTGATTACAAAGCACATGCAGGATGCCCAAGGGATCAAGCCCAGCCAACAGGGACTTCTGAAAGACAGGTTCTGCTTGACCAACCTGATTTCCTTCTGTAACAAAGTTGATCCACTTAGCAGATGAGGGAAAGGCTTTGGATGTGATCTATCTAGGTATCAGTAAAGCATTTGACACTGCTTCCCGCAGCATCCTCCTAAAAAAACTGGCTACATGTGGTTTGGATCCGTGGTCTCTTGGATTGGCAAAAACTGGATGGATGGCCAGGCCCAGAGAGCTGTGATGAATGGAGCTAAATCCAGTTGACGACCAGTCACTTGTGTTGTTCCCCATGGCTCAGTATTTGGGCCATTCCTGTTTAACATCTTTATTGGTGGTCCGGACATGGGGATTGAGTGCATCCTCAATACATTTGCAGGTGACATTAAGTTGGGTAGAAGGGTTAAAGTGCTTGAGGATAGGAAGGCTCTGCAGAGAGACCTGGACAGACTCGATCACTGGGCTAAGGACAACTGCATGAGGTTCAATAAGGCAAAGTGCTGGGTCCTGCACTTGGGTTACAACCCCATACAATGCTACAGGCTGGGGAGGAGTATTCTGCAGAAAGGGATTTGGGGGTGCTATTTGTTAGAGCCAATAAGTAAGTTGTTGGCACCTTCATGTCTCTTGATCAGCCTTTTCTGTATCTAAACTTGTAACATTGGACTAGTGTCTTTGTATCAGCAGAAAAAAGTACCTACTGCATAGTACATACTCTTTCATCCTTGAAGCATATAACACAGGTTCTGACATCTTTCATGTGGATATATTGCACTGCTGCAGAACTTCTTTTCCCAATTATTTTCTATGTCAAATGACAAACTTTTACCATCATCTCTATTTGCTGAGTAAGAACATACTGTCCTGAATGCCCAAAGTGAAGTGAAGGGTAAGGTGAAGGACTGTTTGAATGAGGCTTATTTTCTGTTTAGTAGCTGACACCACGTCTTTCAAGAAAAAAAGAAAACCAAACAACTCTGAACTGAAGCTTTCATGTTTTTAACAAAACTTTCCAATTCTGTATGAATTATGGAATCTGAGATTCAATCCCAAAATGCACAGAACTTTGCTTGTTTGTGTTTTGGTTATTTTTGACATGTGTTTTTCCAGAGACTTAATTATAAAAGATGAATTCCTTAATAAGGTGAAATTAAGGAAGTACAATATTGAATGCAATTTAAAGCGAAGTTCAGCTCCTGTGGGAGAGAAATGAGAGGTGATTATGACAGAGACAAAGGCTAACAGTCCTTAGAGTATTATTTTTTCATTTAGTTTTGAATTAAAAATGAATCTGCTAGCAAGATCTTCCATAAAACTGTTAATGGATTTAAACTAGTTAGCTGAAAGTTTATACTGAAAAGTTCACTAACCATGAAGCTATAGCTTTGCTAAATGTGCTGAGAATTATTTTTATTACCATAGTCTATGTGTCGGGCATTTTTAGACATCCATTGGAATGTTGTTGAATTGTTGCTATTTTATTTGCTTTTGGTGACTTTGGACACTGGGTCCCCAAAACTGTGAAGCAGAGCATCACGCTGTACTATTCTGTTCTAGAAAGATTCAATACGCAGAAATAAAGCTGAAATCCCCAAACTTGCAATTTTAAGTATGTGTTGCTGTTTAAAAAGTAATGCAACTTGAATTAAATTAAAGACTGATTTATTTAGTATGAGTATTCTCCTTAGCTTTTGCAAAACTTGTTACTGATGCAGGAAAAGGGTAAAAATGAACCCGGTGGTTTCAATGGCCTAGTTCAGTTTGCACAGAGGAGTCCAGATTACTTTGCAACATATCCTGTATTGCTGGTCTCAAATTTTCCTTTGGCTGCCCCCTGAACCATGGGAAATAGATTTAAATTTTAGTGGCCCAGAATTCGTGGCAGGAGTATCTGTCATGGTGCTCAGATTGAAAACCAGTTGATGTAACTAACTGGGTCATTCAAGAGAATATGTATATGTATTTTCCATTAAAAAAGATATAGAAACAAACACTCTTTAGTCTGCAATTAACCCTGAAAGAAATAAAGAAATCAGAGTTCACAGTACGATGCATTGGGGAGGATAATATCCAGCCAGCTAAATAAATGTTATTTTTTTATGGTGCAACATCAAATAGACAAAAAAAGAAGGTAGAGGTATCATATCAAATATTAGGCATGTATATATTTATTTGCATTGAGCTAAGCAAAAATTAAAAAAACCTATTGATTTTTCGCATTATGTCCTTTGGTATAACATTTTAATGTACATCTGCATTAAAAAAAAAGACAAGTGCTGTCATTATTATATGTTAAATTAGAAGAGCAAGGCATTCTTTGTATTCTGAAAAGTAATCAGATACTTGTATAAGACTATCTGATGAAAAGAACGGTTTCATTTACCTGGAAATCAATTGAAAGAGCAGAATGGCAGTTTACAGACCTACTATGTTTTTAGAAATAAGTTCTTTGCCTTTTTTTTTTTTTTGTGCAAAATGAAAAGAATTTGTTTAAAAGTATGAAGGATTAAGGCATTATTATTTATGGGTAAATAGACATCTGTACTAAGGAAAAGGACAATAGACATTAATAAACTTTCCAAAACAAATTTCAAAAAAGTAGGGTTAATATAATCTGAAGGAAATCTGGCAGTAAGTGGAAGTACATAATAACAGACTACCCTAATTCAAAAGAAATATATAAATCATATTAAGAGACCTTTAAAGCTCCTGGTGCAGTCATAAAGATATACAGAGCAGAAAGGAATTTTGCA
This sequence comes from Sclerurus mexicanus, assembly GCA_013396755.1. Classification (NCBI taxonomy): domain Eukaryota; kingdom Metazoa; phylum Chordata; class Aves; order Passeriformes; family Furnariidae; genus Sclerurus; species Sclerurus mexicanus. Next base: position 265,048 of record VWZF01001847.1, on the reverse strand, counting down.
AAAGGTGAGAAAAGAACCACATGACTAATGAATAAAAGCATAAAATAATAAGAAGCTGTGAGAACACAGTATGAAAGGCTGTTACAGTTGCTGAATTACAACTACCGAAGGATATAAAAGCCAGTTATGGAAAGAGCTTGTAAATACATTACAAGTAAAAAGAAAACAAGAAAAATTGGGTCCTCAATGGAAAGGAAATATAAGAGGGCAAAGGACAGGAACACCTGAGAAATTGTAACAAAGACAGTCTGAAACCTGGAAATATAATGGACTAAGTGATGAAAAATTATTTACTGCAAAATTTAATTCTTTTTACTAACCATTTTTTTGTTACAAACTAGTGGAAAAAAAGTATGTTTTTTTCTAAATATGTGGCGTACTTAATTTGGAAAAGGTGCAAAAGAATAGGTCCTGGTTAGTCTCTGCAAGTTTTGTTGTGTTGCATCTTAGTTCTAGGTCTGGTAATGTTAAATATTTTTGCAGTATCTTGGATAGTGGAAGAAGAATTATAGAGAAATATCATTAATGACATTGAACTGTGGGGAGTTGCAGGGTCTTTAAAGGACATATATACACTTCAAAACAATGCTGATAATTCAGAGTGAAGTTGAATAATGGGAAATTTTCTTCAGACAAGTACAAAATGTTGTAGAGTTAGTGAAGAAGACAAAGGTGTATCAAGTAAGGAGTAAACACCAAGACAGAAGACTAGTGTGCAGCAAGTACACCAAGAAAACACAAAACAGGAAACAGCCATAAGAAAAACTGATGAACAGTATGTCCTTTTGTGCACATGCTTCTGTGTGTGCAAAAGTAAATTGCCATTACAGTATTTACTCTCTATTTAGGCAGGCACACAACCTTCGTAAGTTGCAGATAGGGTTAAAGAGGATGTTGGAAAGTGTTAAATTCCTAAATAGCTGAAAAATGTAAATTATGCTTGATATTTATACAGCCTTTAAAACTGCTTTAGCAGTTAGCGCAAATCCTTTCATATTTCCTAATCAGGTATTTTCCAGTATATCTTGATAAAATTGAAAAAAAATTATTTAAATCATCAGGTGGTGTTGTAGCTCAGTAGGACTAATATTTTTTTCACTATGGCATGCTAGGAAGGGTATCAAAGGTTAGGTGTAAAGTATACTGACGCAGCTGTGGACCCCAAGTTTGCTTTCACCTGCCCGTTGCCTATGTGTAGTCCGCTCTGGTTATCTTTCTAGTAATTACATTATTATAAGTGCAACATTTTAAAGCTCAGTCATCATAATGTATAGCAAGTGGATTAGTGACCTACTATCTTTTATCAGTTATTAGATATGAATATTTGCAAACTTTTCAACTCAGGATAATGGAGTCTCTCAAAGTGCTTAGATAACATTATCTCATTACCACTAATATCAGTAAAAGACATCATGTAAGAATTTAATAGGTTATAGACTCTGACGCAAAATATTTTTACACTAATATTGTTGGCTTTTTACTGCATAATTTAATTGCATTACTTTCCAGTCAAATGTCATGGACAAAGGTTTGGTTTTTTTGTTTTTTGGGTTTTTTTGTGCAATACAACTTAAATTATTGCAGTAATACTTTGTTTATGTAGTAAAGTAAATCAAAATTATTATTCTAAGGAATATTTACTCACTATTTGGTCGAGTCTGGAAAATCTGCATAATGAGCTGACTTCTCAAGTAAGGTACCAGATTTTCCTGAAGTATAAGATATTTCATTGTAAAAGCACAGATTATTAGTAAATCTTCTAAACCTTGTTTTGGCTCTCTAGCAAAGCCTTTATATATATTAGTCAATATATTAAGCAATTACATTAAATTTATTATAAAAATATTTTAGTAAATATTTTGTGTTCTGTATAAAAGCCAGTATTATTAAGCAGGCCTACTTCATTCATTGTTGGGGGGAGAGGGAGAGGCAAATAGGTGAGGATTAAGAACAAATTATGTCTGCTTATATCACAATGAAAATATTACTTTTACATTCTAAGACACAAACATTTAATTTTTTTTAATATTTTACAGCTGTAAATTAGACTTTTGAATCCAAGGAGTTTTATAAGTAACACAGACTGATATAGTAAAATCAATTTGAAATATTTCCAGGTATCACTTTTTGTTATTTTAAATAATATTAATTATCCACAATTAAAAATAGACTATGATATATTATAGTATTCAGGAAGATCTTATACATTTTTCTTAGTTCATAATTTATTGTTGTGTTGGTTTGGGTTTTTTTACATTTATTGCTCTTTAAATCTTCAGTATGGCCTGTGTTAACAGGGAGTGTGACGTCTTCTGTTGGACAAATTAAACTACAAATGTTCAATTTAGAGACATGGTTCCACATCATGGAGAGGTTAAAATGCTGTGACATGGATCACTAGTTCACAGTCTGATTTACTGGAAACAGCAGGTGATTTGCAGTCAGACCCATGCAGTGGTGCCCCAAAGCATATGTTCATCTCTGAGAGTAGCATTCAGTTTTAGAAAGAAAATAATGGCATAAATTGTGACTTTACGCACACCTATGTATGAAGAATTAACATCAGTAAAATAATTCTTACATGTATATATACTTATACTTCAAATTAAGAAACAAAAAATCCTTGTCTCATTTCCCATAAGATTTGCAACCAATGTTGCCTTTTACAATTGTTTTTATAATATCCATTTTTCCTAAAAAATGTTAAACACTGAAAAATTGTATGTCTGTGTTTTTCTGGATATCTTAGCATATGTAAACACAATAATCAATAGTATATCAATAATACAGTTTGGTGCATCCTTTTCAACACCATCTCTCAAAAGTCAGTAGAGTTTGGCCCAGACTTTCTTTATACACATCAGCTCATGTATCTCTACAAGGTTCAGTTCACTGTCATACCAACCTAGATCTAGAACTGGAAGCAGTACAGCTGCAACAATAACAATCCTTGCTCAGGGCAATTATTTGTGCTTCTGTGTTTATATCTCTGAATGTTGTTTCACTTTGAAACACAGAAGTGTGTTAACTCCAGCCAGTTATGTGGCACAAAGGGCCTAGATATGCCAGTAATCTACAGAATATACACAGAACTGAAGAGGACATTGGTTCTCAATAAAGAACAGAAGAAATAATTTCAGTCACTAATCTCTGGGGTCAGTCATAAAGGCATTGTTTTGGATGAGAAAAGCAGCTGTTCTAATTTTCTAAGATTCAATATGCATTTCATAGATACAGGGTTTGGTGCCAGAAAACACCAGTGGAGAATGTAGTTTCCCCTCCTGTAAGTGACAGCCTTGTGCATTTCATTTGGTTTTCTGTGCTAATTTAAAAAAAAGCCAATAACCAGTCTTCTCCAGTCTTCTCTTAAAAGTGCCAAGTGGTAAAACCCTCCAACTATCTCATTTTACTTTTTTTGTTCTAATAGTCATTCACCATCCTCTGCAAAAATAGGGTGAGAAATATACTTTGTATGTGTTTAACATTTACTTCAGCTGCTAATTTTTTAACTTCTTTCTCAGGTTAGAGACGAATATCTTCTATGTTTTTTACATTTCTTTTCTTTTAAGTTTGATACATTAAGAAAAGTTGGTACATCAATTTTTGGACGAGGCATTTTTTGAAGCACCTGGAGCACTTCCTGTCTCTCCTTCAGTTCCCTGGTGTCTGCAGAGCTGCTCCTCTCACATATTCTCACACCTCTCTTCTGGCTGCGGTTGTGCAGCAGTTTTTCTCCTTTCTAAATATATTACCCTAGAGGTGCTACCACTGTCACTGATGAGCTCATCCTTGGGCAACAGTGGATCCGCCTTAGAGCCAGCTCCATGTGCTTTGGACACAGGGCAAGCTTCCAGCAGCTTCTCACAGAGGCCAGTCCTGTAGCCACACCTCCTACCAAAACCTTGCCACTCAAATCCGATACAATCCTCCAAGTGCTACGGTTTCTGTTAGGAGAGTTGCCTTCAGCACATTGCTCTCCATGGGCTGCATGGGAATAGCTGGAAGACCTCCTGACCCTCCTCCTTCTATGACCTTGGAATTAGCAGGATTAGTTCCTTGCATATTTTTTTCCCTCATTATGATTGACTGTTTAGTTTTTACCCTTTCTCAAATACATTTTCACAGAAGTCACACTAGCTTGGGTGAGGGGCTTGCTGTGGTGAATTCATTGCGGAACTGACTGGAGCTAACTGTGTCTGGTCTTCTTGCAGAGGCCACTCCTGCAGCTCTCTCTGACAAGGAAATAAAATGTTCTAAGATTTTTTTTTTTTTTTGAGGTGTTAATCTACAAAAACAAGAAAAGCAAAGCAAACAAAGAGCATCCCCAGAAGGAAAGAGAATTTAGATTACTAAATCTCATATAAACAGAAACATTATATGTTCTTAACTGTTCACTTTGAAGATTTTTTATTACGATCCATCAGACTGGAAATGAGTCAAAAATCTTTTTGTAAATTGTAAAAGCAATTTCTTTCAAAATTAACTGTTTTGCATGAGTGCTGATCCTTCTCGTCCAGTCCCCTTCTCTCTTTTTAACTCATCTAATAGGGCTAAATGTTAGCTGTCCTGTCCCTTGTTACTCAGATTGTTCAAAACTTTGGTCCTTAGTTTTAAAGACATTCTATTGGTTATATGCCTATGAAGTAAAAGTGATGGAGGTATATGATAGCCACATCTCAATTTTATCATAGCATCTTAAAAGTCCTCCATACAAAAATGCGAGAAAGGTTTCTTTCCATAATTGCAGTCAGAGAACATTTGAATATGAACATTACAAATGCAGTAAGAGAAATATGATCAAGTACACATAAAAAGAGCAAATTCATAGTGTTTAAATGAGATAAATTGTCATAGAAAACTAGTACAGTTCTAATGATTAGAGCAGTTTAACTGCTCCTATTTCACTCTAGGAATAGCAGGAGCAAGGAGTGGACAACTGGGAACCAAAGATGACTCCACACAGGCCACACTTGCTATGTGCTCACTGATGATATGCAGTCCTACAGGGGCTGAACACAGGGGTCACAGTCAGGGACTTGGATAACAGACTCAGTTGACAGCTCCCAATTTGGTAAGTGATAGACCAGCTCCAGGGTCCCTCCAGGAGCCCAGTCAAACAGAGATAATCAAGGACAGAGCTGGAGCAGTCTTAGGCTGAACTGGAATGGGGTTCCTGGGCCCAAGGGCAGAGGCTTACCAGAGTCCCCAGACAGGGCTAGGCAGGGTCAAGTGGGTACCCTTATGGCCCCTCATGGCCCAGGCAGTTTCTGATTTTGTCTTAGATTTTTGTGGTGGAGAACAGTATATTGTCTCTTTATGCACTGGATTATTTTTTTACTATTGTTATTAAATAAAGGATGGTACAGCTTCTTGATATTTGGTAAGCACTTTGAAATGAAAGTTCTGTAAAATCATTGAGGAAGAAACTTATTTGCTTACAGATATATTGCAGAAGGAGGAAAAGTTACTACAGATAGGTATAATCAATTTTAAAATGTAAATTACTTCCATGACAAATTCAGTAGAATTATAAGAAGCCCAAATGTTTGAGATATAAAAGAAAGTTCTTGCTCAGTATGCAACTGAGCAAAACATTAATTCACGAAAAATATAAGGTGGAAATTAATGGTTCTGTGAGTAATCTGCATGGATTCCTTGATAACAACTATATTTAAATTATGCAAGAAAGAGGAGCCTTTTCTGACAGATTTCAGAATCTACTTTGGTACATTTTCAAAGGGACAAAATAGGAAGAAGTGAAGATTTAGAAAAAGATGACCTGTAGTTTGATTTGAGATGTTTAATGTTTATCCTCTTACTTTGTATTGATGAGTTATTCTTTAAAGGCATTTCAGGTCTTCTGTCTTATTATCACACCTTAAAAAGATAGAATAATATAACTGACTCAGACCTAACATGAAAGGATTTTGAATTTTTGTTCTAGCTGTAAGGAACAACTCTTTTAAGATATACTCACATTTCAATGTAATATCTGAGTAACTAGAGTGGCAGATACTCAGGAAAGCTCAGATTCTAAAAGTACTTTTTCTAATAAGACCCATGGGATTCTTAATTTTGCTGAAGAGTGGGAGTAATTTAACTTATGTTTTAAACTTTATCTCCATCCAGAGTTGCATACCAATTTCTCTTCATGCTCTACAGAAAATGTAATTAGAGTCTTTTACCAGTTTGAACACTGCATACCTATATGTGCTTTTCATTTTAACCTCTGTAGTTACATGAAGTACTAAGGATTAGGGAGAGAAGTTAAATGAGAATTAGCTTCATGAAGAAGTACTCTTTGCTTCCTATTTCCAATGCCTCCAAGTTTCTTAAGTGTGAATCTGGTCATACTGAGAGCTACTGAGAACTCAGTAAATATGACTTTTGACTTATTATTGGGAAGTGGCCACAGGCCTTGTATTGATCTGACAGCTGGATTGTCTTAGAACTCTTCTGAGGTGTCATGCCCTGGGCTGTTTTGAGCTTGTCTTTTTCTCTGACAATTGCCTGTTGATCAAGTACTACATGATTATCATGTATACCAAAGGTCTAATGACCCTAGGCAGTTACTATGTAACATACATTGGCCCTCTATGTTAATTTGGGCTGGAGAAGGCTGAAAACCAAGGAAAAAAAGCAGAAATTTCTGTTTATGAAATATTAAAACTGTCCAAGACTGAGGAAGGAGAGTTGTATCATGATGATCTCAGCATACTGATCATAGAATAACAGAATGGTTTGGGTTGGAAGGGACCTTAAAGATGGTCTAGTTCCAAGCCCTCTACTGGGAGGAGGGACAGCTTCCAACTAGACCAGGTTACTCAGAGTCCCATCCAGCCTGGCCCTGAACACCCCCAGGGATGGAGCATCTATAGGTTCTCTGGGCAATATGGTCCAGTGCCTCACTGCATTCACAGTGAATAATTTCCTCCTAATATCCAATCTAAACTCACTCTCTTTTAGTTTAAAGCCACTCTTCTTGTCCTATCACTACATGCCCTTGCAAAAGTCCCTTTCAAGCTTATTTTGTAGGCTCCCTTCAAGTACTCAAAGGCCACAATTAAGTCACATCAGAGTCTTCTGTTCTCCTTACTGAACGATCTCAACTCTCTCAGGCGTTGCTGATAGGACAGGTGCTCCATCTCTCTAATCATTCTCATGGCCCTCCTCTGTTGCTTGCTCCCATGGATCTATGTCCTTCTTGTGATGGACTCTCCAGAGCTGGATGCAGTTCTACAGGTGTGGTCTCACCAGGGCATAGTAGAGGGTCAGAACAACTCATGATAAACATTTTCCTTTTTTATTTGGGAAAGAACAAAGTGCTGATCTCAGGGCATAGAGAGACACTGAAAATCTGAGCATAACGCTGGAGAAAAAGGGCATATATTAGAAACATTTCTCTAATTAGTTACTGAAAATTGATTTATTAATGAAAATTTTATTAATGAAAATTTTCAATATTTAGACTACTAGTCTGTCACAGCATTAATTGGACTAGTAATAAGTAGTGACACTATATATGGGATATTCTCTTCTGTCACAACAAGATTTTGTGTATAACAAGCTATACAATACTATTGGATTTATGATCTATTGAACACCAAATTGGAATGCAATGGATGGTTTGGACTTTTTGTTTGCTTTATTTATTGACCCTTACCAGAAAGATTCAAGAACAAGCTTCTTTCCCCCTTCAGGCACTACTTTTAAGTATAACAATTTGTTAGATAGAATTGAAAAGAGAACAACTGGTTCTGAAATAGCAGGATTATAGCAACCTTTTAAGAGAGGTAGACTATATAAGCCTCTCACAGATAATGCCCCCAGTTATTCAGTTTGACTGTTGCCCAAAGAAGTATTCGGTCACATACAAGCTATATTCAATTTAGTTTTATTTGGAGTAACTGTGACAGAAGGGGGAAGAAATGAGCAGAATTCAAGGGAAAACACTCAGATAATCACATTCACCTTTATAGCTGTCCAGGATCTTCAGCCTTGGGATTCTTGAAAGAGACAGGTTTGTTTAAACATGTACAGGAAAAAAAAAAAAAAATCCTGGGACAGCTCTTGGTGTCCATGTTATCATAGTCTCTGGCCCACTGGGATGAGTGGCTTTGAGGGATGCCTCACCTGCACAGCCTGCAATAGCTGGACCTGTCTGTTCTCAGCGGTGCTTTCAAACTTACCCACCTCTGTTCCATGATGATTGCCCTGACCATGGCTTGGTCTCATCGGTTACACCAAGGAGCTGTCTGTGCGAGTTGCCACAGCTTGTGGGGTAGAAAGACTCATGCACAGACATGTGCAGCCCAACTGAAGTTAGTATGTATTTATATAGTTTCTGTGACCTGCTCAGGCAGTTCAGTTGTAAGTGCGAGGTCACTTTGCATAAAGAGGTATTTGCATCACATTTGTGAATAATGACTCCTGACATCTATATGAAAATCAGAAGCTTATGCTGGTGCTGCAGGCAATTGGGACAGCAACACTGTCCATTAGTTTTATTTAATTTTATCACAAAGACCAGATTACTTGTATCAAGAGCTAACGATTCACAGTATGTGTGTTTGGAAAGTTCCTTTTAGCTTTCATCATACTTAATTATTCTGCCAAATCAAGAGATTAATTAGAAAATCTTTGACATATGAACAATCAACTTTATAAACTGCAATCTACTTCTGAAGTTGAAAAGTATTTCTAAATCTTGACACTTTTCAAAATTTCATATCTTCGGTACTACAAACTTTCATTAATCATCAGTTGGACCTTCATTAAGTTCTTAACAGTCGTACAGAGGCTTCTTATAGACTTGCTTTAATAATTTTACAGTAACTTTACTCCAAAACTGAATTTTTTCCAACACTGCAAAGACATGACAAGGCTTTCATATATTTCAACACCAACATTTTTAAAACAAAGGCTTTTTTTTTTTGATCTTTCAGACATTGTAATGTTCTTGAAAAAAAGAATCATGGAGTGAATTATTTTTATCTCTCTAGATGAATAACTCTAAAGTTAATAAATAGATTGTTAAAATACTTTACAGAACAAGTGTTTTTCAAGGTTACATAATGTAGAACTTTTTTTCCTCTTCTTCCCAAACATTAGCTTATTTAAGTTTTCATTTGTTTGTTTTATAAATCATAAATAAGTGATTTCAGTGGAGTTTCTACCTAAACCCTTAGTTTAGTTCTAAACAGCTCATGAGGATAAACCTGAAGAGTGGTAATTTACTGTTCTAAAAATAAAACCCAGCTTTTTGTCATTCATTTGGTTGTGGTTCTGAGATATGGAAACAACAATCAAAGCTACATATGGCTTCAAACTTGTTAATGTCCAGATTCTCAGAAATATAAAATGCTTAGTCCCACTATAGACAATATTACAAAACTAACCACAGGAATTAGGTCTTTTGCTAACTTCTGCCTTTGTAACCACTTAGAAGTTAGGTTGTATATTAGCCACAAACTGCTAGTCGACCATTATATTTTAGACTCTTTTCTTTTGGACATTTTTCCTCTACTTTCCTACTGCATATTTACCATTGAGAAGGAGATGAATTTAAGGAAAGAAGACTTTGTCTTCTCTTCTCTTTCAAGACTGAATTAGTACCGTTTGCTTTCTTGGAAGGATGTGTTCTGTCATTCCTTATGACTGGACATTGAACTATGGCAATGCAGAATGCTCAATTCCCTTCCTCTTTTATTTTCTTTATTGATATACTTTGTTGTATTTCCAAGGTAATCTTGCTGTATTGTATCTTATTTTTGTCATTTGAAGACTCAACTGGGAAACTTTGCTTATTTTGTTATTGTAATTAACTTCATTCTTTTTTCTGATGGCAGTCTGTTATTTCACTAGATGGTCAATTCCTTAATCATCCAGGTAATTAATTACTCAAGTGTACTGGGTGCACACACAAGAGCAGCTCTGATACCCACCTGGAGCTTTGGTTTCACACATACAACTAAATGAAAATTTCAACTTAAAAAACATTCTATAGCTTCTGCCATAGAGATGTGTCATTAAATCTTTTTCTGTAATACAGATATACGAATGTTATACATGTTAATGCTGCATAAATGTAATCTGCAATTAAAATTCTAGGAAACTCATAGCTCTTGAAATACTTTTATATTACTTGAATATTTATATTGGAAATACTTTCACAGAAGGAAAATTTACAGGCAATAATCCATCTTGTTGACCAATGCTGTTACTCAAAGATAACTGAAAATTGCTATTAGGATTTAACAATTATTTGATATCTTCAACAGAATTCAAATCTTGAGTTCTCAGTTTAAACAGTAATAGATAATTGTAAGAGATAGAAGATGTTGGATTTTTGTTGTTTGGTTTGGTTTTTTTGTTGTTGTTTGTTTGAGGGGTTTTGTTTTGGGTTTTTTGGACAATATATGTCACAGTGTCCTTGCTTTGAAATGATTTAATATAATTTGGATAGAACAGTTCTAGGGAAAAAAAGTTCAGTACTCAAAGTTGTCATGCAATAGGCATTCACGTCTGTAATGACCGCCATTAAGACCCAGAAATCTTATTACTGGAATTGGAAACATAAAAAATATTGATAGGCCTAGTCATACAAAAAATTTACTTTTTTAGCGTTTCACAAAAGTATTGACATTTAGGTTAGTGTCTGAACTTCAGTGTAAACATCATACAAACTGGGTTGATGGAACAGGAGATATGTGTTGCCTTAATCATTGAATCCTTCAGGATCTTTCAAATCAAGTAATGTGTTAAATATTCAGTTGGTTTCAGCTTTGCTTCTCTACTGTGCAACTGGTCGTTTCTAAACAGATCTGTATTTATTAAATGAGAGATCTGAGTTTCCATTTTGGGCCCTTAAATCTACATTGAGGGGTGGATCCTTTTGCAAAAGATGTTTATTATGAAGCTTGCTTGCACGAGTTGTTTTATGGGATCAAGACAGTCATGGAGAACAAAAAGGATTCTGGAAATCTCTTCGAATGAGTATATGTATACAAGTGTAGGAAACACAATAAGCTTTAAGTGATTGATACTTCAAATTTGTGTTTAATACAAATACTGACTAATTTAAGCAAAATTCAACAAAATCAGATAGGTCATTGATCATATTCTGTTCTATTTGGTACATCTTTCCTGTCCTTTCAGGGAACAGGTGGCTACTGTATTTTGTAGAGTATTATACTGTGTCAGTGTTAAGCCCCACTCAAATGTACATGGATAATCCTCAATAGGCCTTATCAAAATATGTGATGCTTTGTCTTTTTCAATCAAAGCTTTTATACAGTAGTTTTATTTCAACAGGCAAACAATACCAATGAGAAAGAATCCACACAGCTGCAGTTTGCATCAAAACCAGCACTTAGGTTTTCATAGTAAATGTGTATTAGTGATGACATCTATGTATGCACCTAGTCATGATAAGATGTAAATCTGTGTTAGCCTAAAGCTTTGGTAGTATTAGAATGGGTTTCAGGACTGGTTATAGATTCTTTATAATAAAAACCTTATATTCTTTTTTTGATTAACTCAATTTCTGTGAGTCTCCTGGCACATGAGGAAATTTGGAACCTATATGCTTAATTAAAAAGTTTTGTATTAAAAACTTCATGGTATATTTTTAAAAAAAACCAAAGTTTTTTCTATTTGGAATATTTTTGGACACATTGAATGCCTAAATTAAGGCTTTTAGCAGAGCTTATGTGCTTGTTATTTGATGATAATTTTGACAATTGTGACAATCAGTGTCAATATGTTTGTAAGAACTAGAGTTTTAGATGATTTTTAGTAATTAAAGCTAGCTTGGTATATGAACAAGACAGGAATTTTTAAACCTCTTCTCAATATTACAGATAGTGGGCAGTGTGCATTTTAAATGTCAAAGTAAGTGTAGAGTATTCCTCCTCTGAAAGAAACAGAGGATGTGCATTATGCTATTAAAAAACACAAACAAAAAACCCCTTAATTCCACTTTGCAACATAAAGCCAGCATTATGTGTTAGTATTTTTTTGGCAAATAAAATACTAATTGACTTCACTGAACAGAATTAGCCTACACCGTAGTGATTTTTTTTTTTTAATTATTACCTAATTAGTGCATAAAGGAGGGGGATGGAGGCATGCTCTTTTAATGAAGTGCAACAAGAATGAAATTTTGATTTTCAGAAGTGTACTGTTTTATTTCTTCTGTAAACTGTGGTTTACCCACATGCAAATAAAATGCATAGATGGGAACTTCACTGATACATCTACTTGCACAGTTTTACTCTTCTACTAATGCCTTGATTAACAACAAAGGTGCATTATTTCAGTAAGTGCTTCTTTTTTTCCAATACATTTTACAGTAGATAACAGTCAGTGCTGTTGGCTGCACATAGTGGTGAGATACTTTAAATCTCTGATGTAAAACCAAGATTCTCCATTAACATATTTAAGAGTTTATGAAAGATGGCTGCAGAAGGGAAATCTGCTCTCTGTTGACTGAAATTTGCTATGCAGGATTCAGTGCAGCTTGGCAGGGAGCTACATCTTACGAATTATAAAAGAAGATGAAACAGCTGCATTTCCTTTATGGAAGATATGGTGTTTTACTTTGAATTTTAAGAAAATACTGTGGATGATGCAGGATAGCTATGATTGGAACAGTAGCTGGCACAGAAGTAGGTTGGGCTGCCAATGCTTTATGGTAATGGTGAACAGCTTTACAATTTGTTGAGAAGATAAACTGACATGAGGAAAGGGGCAGTTATATCAACAGAATAAATTCGTCAGTTTGCAAATCTACTTTCTGGGAACAATCCTATAGAAATCATGAACTGTAAAAATCTGATTTTAGGAACTGTGAATTTAATTAGAACTCAGCATGTGTTTAGTTAGAATCATCTAAAATATGACTTAGAGCTGTCAATGATATGTGTATTAATAAATAATTGATTTGATAGATAAATTTAACTAGATATTAGCTATTTTAGAAGCAAAGTTAGTCTTTTTACTATGATCATATTTAAATGTTTAGGGCAACATTTTCTCATGCCCTGGACAGTAAACTTACTTAACATTTATTTTTCATGTTTTTGTGATTATTAAAGGGAAACCTCATTATAGAATATATATGAATCAAAATAGGTGTTAGGAAATGTGTTTTACAGCCTTATTTTTTTTCTGACTTTTCAGTAAGACCTCGTCCAATAATAGGTTTATTTTAAAATATGTAAGCAGTGAAAGGTTATTGCCATTATATCTCCTAACAATTAGTTATAGAGTGAGAATTTAAATAAAAGAGCTATTTTCTCTTGCATCATTAGGTATTATTATACAGAGAAATAGGTGTACCAAAAAGGACTCCTAATTAAAACCTCTACCTTCCACAAAACAAGCATCAAACTTGTATGCTTCTTACATTTGTAACAAGAAATTTGTAGCAACTAAAGTCATTTTATGGCTGTTAGAAAAATGTGTTTCATGCTAAAATTCATAGTGAAAATGCAGAAATATTTTACATTTTGTAATCTATAGGTGTAGGTGTCCGCCCCTTAATGCTGACTACCCATTATGGAGCAGTTCTGACTTTAATTGGTACAGAGCAATGTGCAACTGTAATTTAATATCTAGCTAGAAGCATGTGCCATGTAATAAAGCTAACCAGAAAAGGAAATTCATTGGTTTCAAGAGTTTTTCTTTTTTGTTTTGTTGTTGTTTGTTTTTTTTAATTTTGTTTTAGGTTTTTTTTTGTTTGTTTTGTTTTTTGTTTTGGTTGGTTGGGTTTGGGTTTGAGTTTTTGTTTTTTTTTTTTTTTTTTTTTTCATTTATTTNTTTTTTTTTTTTTGTCACTAAATTCTGAATATCAGTATTGCATATAACTTTATGAAATTTCTAATGGTTTGGTAGAAAAAAGGCCCACTGAGCCCTGCAGCTGAATAGGCAGTTCAAAGGCCCAGAGCAAGCCTGGCAGCCACACAGCAAAGTAGCAGCAGCTGGTGAAACAGGTTTCATCAGAGGGAAAATTTCTACAGCTCTTACTGACTGTCATAATTTCATATCACAAATACCAATTTGATATTAGAATTATTTTGTAATAAAATGTTAAATAAGTGAGAATAATTCACTGGTATGAAAACTAGCCTTTCCCCCCTGAACACAAAGAAGGAATAGAACCATAGAATCATTAAGATTTGAAAAGTCCTTAAAGATCAAGTCCAACATCAGGAAAGAGTTGGAGAGCTTAGGTTTCCTTTCTGTGTCTTCTGCCTCCACTCTAACCTTTGCAGGCCAGATTGCTTTTCATTTTCCTGCTGACTTGGTCCTTTCACAGAAAGGCACTAGTAATACAAATGATCGATAGATGAATACACATATTTGTATTGAAACGGCCTATACATGTCATCTTGTACTGAGGATGATGTGGATGACATTTTTGGATTCCTTCCCCTTTGTCTGAAATAAGGATTAAATTAGATGTTCAGTTTTCTATATAACTGCTGTAACTTTTTAATTGGCAATATATATTTTAAAAAAAGGTAAATCAAGAGAGGCCATAAGTAGTGCTTCTGATTACATTCTGCATAATTTGTATTAGGGACAGTATTACTGGCTTGGGCCTCTCAGAGAAATACACAGAGTAGATTTTTAAAACCCAAATACCAACTAATATGAAACCATTGTTGTTCCTTGCAGTGATGTTTTACAGGGAAAGAGAGTGCTAGCATCATTTCAGAAATGTGGAAAGTGGTCTTAAACATATTCTGTTTTCAGAAAGAGTGATTGGGAAAAAGACCTAAAGAACATTACTCTTAAACTGTTATTTTTTCAAAAGTCATCCTCACAAAATGATACCTACACAAGCTTATTAGTTATTAAAGGAAGATTTGGATTTTTTTTCCACTTAAAAGTGACTTCAAAATTACTTGTTTTATTATTAATACAATTTTTCTCAAAACAGAATAAAAATCCCCCATGTCTGAACATAAAATGGTATACTTCTTGGCTATTATTGTATTCTAACTATAGGAAGAACTCTGTTTAGAAATAAATGAAAGGACATAGATAAGTATGTTGACATCCTGAAGATGTGACTTATCTTTCTGGTTTTGGTGAGAAATATATCTTGGATTACTGACTTGATGAAAGAATTTTTTTATCTAAAGCTTGTTCACCTTCTTTCTAACATGACATCACATCTAAACCCAAAATTTAAACAAACAAACAAACAAAAACAACATCAACAAAAAAACAACCAACCAACCAACCAAAAAAGAACTTAAATCCAGATCTTCCTAATGAGCAAGTCAAAATGAGAGACTACAGTAATTGGAGCAGTATGCTGATGTTAAAACACAAATAGAAAAATAAAATAAAAAATCTATGTAATTTTGTATACTGGGTCTAGTGACTCAGACTTAATGTTCTTCATACAAGCCCATATGGTGCTGTAGTTTGGATTTGTGACTAAACCAGAGTTGACAGCACAATGTTTTGGTTACTGCTGAGCAGTGTTTGCACAGCATCAAGGCTTTCTTTTCCACCTCCTCTATCCCCATAGTGAGTAGACCAAGCATAGGCAGGATACTGAGAAGGACAAAACTTAAACAACTGACCCAAATTGACCACAAGGATATATTATACAATATAACTTCATGGTCAGCAATAAAAAATGAGTAGAGGGGCTGAGAGACAGGTAGTCATTGCTTGGAGATTGATTTGTCTACTTGTGGAATATGTCTTTATATCACTTGGAGTTTTTGTGCTTTTTTCTTGCCTCTTCACTTCTTAAACTGTCTTTTGAAGTTTCTTTATTTTGTCCCAGGAGTTTTCTTTGCTTTTGTTCTGCCTGTTCTGTCCCCTACTGCTGTTGAGGGCAGAAAAGGGAGGGAATGAGCACCTCTGTGGTGCTCGGCTGCTGGCTGAGGTCAATCCACCACAATTCCCTATTCTTCTTGAACTTTAAATAACTAATTTCAAATTCACTCAAGTGATGGAATATTTCTTTTTTCTTTATACCCTGAATATAGAAAATTGCTTACTCTTGAAAAATATATGTCTGTTTCATAGTTTCAGATAGTGGTCTGCATAACCTAACCTCTCTTCTTTCATATCTTGAACGTGAAAGTCACTGGGTCAATCCTTTCCCTGGTGCACAGAGCAATGTTCTGCCTAGCCCCTTATCTGGCCTGCATAGACACAAATTCTTTTTAGCCTGAATGCCACGTAGTTGAATCTTGACAGTGCTGTGCCTGACCAATAACAAGGTTGTGTGGTTTCTGGATTAGCACTTATTTGTATCCCATCACTTGGTCTTGCATAGTGGACAATTTTGACTGTTCATGCTTGTTAAAACCCTACTAACTGATAAATAAAAAGTCCCACAGAGGGCATGTCAGTTAATTTGAATATAAAATTTTTCCTGATAATTTTAAAATCTTTTAATAATGATTGTTTGTTTGTTTTAATTCAGACTCTCTGGAATGAATATACCTCCTCCAGTTATCAGCAACAAAAACTGGCTCAGACTACATTTTGTAACAGACAGCAATCACCGATACCGTGGATTTAGTGCTCACTACCAAGGTATGTTTAAAGAAATACATTTTTTGTTGTGGCTGTTTTTGTTAGGAAAAATAGTGCCTGAAGTTTTAGAGGAAATGGGAAGTGTCCTCATAAAAGTATAGATGTCTGTGCAAACTGCTATATCAAATTACAGTATGGGTAGCGTAGTACAGTAGTTAGCGTATGGGTAGTATATTATGTAATGTATCTAAAATCAGTTAAATATCATGAGTTATCTGCTTTACCTTAGCTTATGGAAGTACTTAGCTTTTAAAATGGCCATGTTCTGAAAAATGCTGTGCAACAGATAGAAATAATGCTTTTATCATTAAATTATGTAATTGAATCTATAGTTTTATAAGTCATGTTTGCAAAACTGTAAGTTTCTCTTTACTCATGTAACATTTAGTCACAATTATCTCTTACTACCTATTTCTGAATGTTTTGCAGTAAGGGTTTAATTACCCTTTAAGATTCTTATCCACTGTTTTTATGAACGAGCAGTAGTTTGAATAAGAGTGAAAGCATCTAAAGGATTAATTTGGGAATATCACCATTTGGAACAAGGTCATTCTAATGATAAAGTGCTAATGAAAACTGAACTTCATTAGTGTATGGTAATACTGTAAATAGTATTTTTCAATACCCACAGCGTATCAATGGATCTTCAGGGAACAACAACCCTTTCTGTGTTTTTCCCATTTATCTGATGAAAAAAAACAACACCATGGCATTCTTATCAAAACTTAGTTTAGGAATTTCTTTTATTTCTTATAGAAAATTTAACAAAGGAAGAGATTAGCTACATAAGGTTTTGCAGAATCTGATACAATTAGTCAACTAATGTAAAAAATTGCAACTAGCAAAGCCTAGGACTAATTTTTTTCATGTAATTGATCTTTGATAATGGTAAATTTTACAGCTCTCTGTGGTTGCCTCAGATAGCTTATTTTATACAAGAACAGAAATATTTGATTACTATTTTCAGCAAATATTGTATACTTCTGTTTGGACTTCCTGAGTTCATAGATGTTCTGGAATGTGCATTCTGAGTAAACTTACATGAAAGAAGCTCCAGGGCTGCTATACCTGTTTATGAAAAGCATTGGCTCATTTTTTTTTTTTCTTTTGCATGATATTTCATATCAAATATGATAAACCACACTTTTTACTAGGAAATTGTTTTCTTACAGGACTGTTAAAAAATAGAAATTAGAAACTTTCTCTATTAAATCTACTCCACAACAGAGAACTCACGTGATAATTATTTTGGTGGCTTAAGTGAAGTAGTTTGGATTGTTGAGCTGTTCATTTCTAACTAATGTGAGAAAAAGGTCAAACTATTATCTCAGATGGCACATATACAGGCATCCTGCCAAAGGTGTGAAATAATAGATAATGAAAGAGAACAGACTTTCAAAAATGTGTTTTACACAAGAGACATAAAACCTGTCAGTTAGTAGGTGTGGGAGATCTGAATATGCTGTGTGTCCTCTATTTCTCTACTAACTAACAATGTAGTGATTACATAATGGAATTTTTACTATTATTTTGGAGTGGTAATTTAATTTTTAATGTTATATTGCTGAATGTATGTTACAAAGTTATAAAATGCTGCAGTAGCCCACCATACTTACAATTAATAAAATGTCTTTTGCAACTCTCTAAAAAATGTAGGCAGTAAAAATATTGAGCATGTAAATGCATTAAGTGTGTATACTCAATAAAAAATAACCTTGATAGTAGAAAATGTAAAAACTCATGGTCAGGTAATAGGAATGAGTAGTTTCTGGGTCAGTGGTCAGACTAAAGGAGAGACGTGAGGAAATTAAATAAATATCATAGAATCATAAAATGGTTTGGGTTGGAAGGGACCGTAAAGATCATCTAGTTCTAAGCCCCCTGCCATAGGCAGGGAACCTCTCACTAGACCGGGTTGCTCACATCTTGCTGTGAACACTTCTAAGCGTGTGATATATTAAAAATCTTTCACATATTTAGAAAACAAATAAAAATGTATAGCACAAAATATTTCCGTCAGTTAAGAACTGAAACCTTGTATTTTTTCAGTTAGAGACAACCTTAAGCCTTCTTGTAAAGATAATTTTCAAACATTATGTCACTGATCCACTGACATGAGTTTTCAGAAAACCAGATACCTGATAAATGTCAAAAAAAGTTTTGCAAAGAGCCATGTAGTGCATGTGACTGTTTTTCTTTTCAAGAGTTTATTTCTACTTCACTTTTGAGAGGGCATCTGTTAATCCTTTCAATTGCCTGTATTATTACTATTTCACAGTAATAACTGTGTTAAAAGCTCACACTTCCCTCTATTTGATTAGCACAGATGTGACTCTAAGTTCTTTCTGAGTTCCCTCCTTGAAACTTAATATTTCCCATGTAGTACCACTATAATCACAATTACTATTTTCTTATTGCTTCCTCCAGTTTAATTTGCTTTAGCCCATTGTTACATTTTGAAGGGGCCAGACTCCAAATTCTGAACTTCAGAACACTACATAATTTTACTCTGTAACTGCGTGGCACTTCAGTGCCCTTTTCACCTAATCACTCCCTGGGCTTGCTGATTTTGTTTGCACAAGTGCACATTTTGTGCTAATATATTTGGGTCATGGTTGAACCCTGAGTAGCAGTGAAGCCCTCCCACTGCCACTCACTCATTCCACCCCCACGGTAGAACAGGGCAGAAAATGGGAAGAACAAGAGTGAAAAAGTTCATGGTTGACATGAAGATGTGGAAAATCAGACGTCAACTACTCTCCTGGGTAAAACAGTCATATTATAAAACATTTAATAACTGATTTGGGTTTTGGAAAACAAAGACAAATAATAAAAGAATCACAAAAAACACCTCTCCTGTTCTCTTTTGCAGGCTTCATTTCTTTCCAGTCACTTCTTCCCCTTTCTCTATCTACTCCACCACAGGTTACACTTTGTCTCTTTGGTGATGTGATGGGTAGTGCAGAAAGTTCAGGTCAAGGTGTAGGAGTTAATTTCTGCTACTCCTCATTTCTCACTCTTTTCTTCTGCTATTTCTTCCCTGTTACTCATTTCTTCTGCTTTGGTGTGCATTGACCATGGGCCACAGTCATTTAGGGGAAGAACCTGCTCCAGCGTGGGTTATCCATGGTCTCCAGTCCCTAGAGGGTTTTACTAACTCTGGAAAGGAGAACTCATGCTCTGACCTTATTCCTTTCCCTCAGTGTTTATTGCCTTATCTTAAATACATCTTCATAGAGATGCCACAAATTCTACTGATGGACTCAGTTGTGTCTTGTGGTGGGTCCATTGTGGAGCCAGCTGTAACCAGCTACAACCAGCATGGGACTGCCCCATGCCTCCTGAGGGCAGAGGTCACATGTGCAGCCCATTCACCCCCTGTTTCCAAATTCCTGGCATTTGTACTAATTACAATCATATTCCCTTCTGTTATTTTAAGTTTATGAGAGCTGGTTTATTAAGATTCCTTTTCATAAGGCAGCCTCACATGGCTGAGCTTCAGCGTAATATATGAAGCTACTGTGGCCAGACATTTTCATTCATGAAAGATATTGGCTTGTACAGTATTTAAAAAACATTGGTAAACAATAATCAAGGTGATATGTGTCAATTAGAAGAGAATCAAAATGTTTCCCTAACCAGGTTGTGGTGTCATAACCAAGACTCACTTATTCTTCCTTTTCCCATCATTTGTGTTTCAGCATTTCTCTCTATTCACTGAGGGTTCTTTGTCTTGGTGTTTTCTCTTCTCATTGCTTTGTTAAAACTCCCTTTGAGTCAGAAACTGTTGGCTGAAGTAGAACAAAAACTTCTTTGGATCCTCCTGAAGCAGCTGCTTCAATGTTTCTTGCCAATAGTAATCCTCTTTTGCTGTTTCTAAAATTAGTTGTGCTTTTTTACTTCATCCATTTGCAGTTCCTTTTGGTTACTGCTTTCTGTTGGCTACTTTTTGCACTCCATCACTTGTGTATGAATCCATAATATTATCTAAGTGGACAGAAGGGATTAGGTTAGCCTCACAGCATCTGTTCTTACAGACTGACATACACAAACTTCAGCCTTCTTTATATTAAGCATACCCAGATTCTGAAAGCACTTTCAGGAAAGAAAAAAAAAATCATAATTTTCTGTTGGTTAAATGTTACTTTAAACATCTATAACTTTGTTCTTTTTAGATCCAATTTCCTTTTCCTCTTACTCTACTTTCCTCCTCCTTTAAAGCTCTGGAAAGTTTCAGTAGTAGCCCTACGCTTGCTATTTACTTCACTTGTGAAATCCTTTTCTAAACTGACTTTACTTCCCTCCTCTGTTTGTTTACCTTTGTTTAAACCATATGCAAATGAATGCCTTCACTCTGAGAAAAATAATATCAAATATGTAAATTGTGTGCAAAAATGCATTGCCTTTTGTTAAGTATTTTTGCTTATAGGAAAATACAGATGAAGAGATTAAATACATTCATGAGCTTTTCAAAATAAAATAAAATTTAGTTTTCATGCTCATGTTTAAAATTATGCAAATGGTTAATCTGCTTAATAATTGACAGCCAACTATATAGATCTCAGGTTGGACAAATGCAAGCACTTTGAATGTGGGATTCAATATGGAGAAAAAAGACACTGAAAAGTTTCCTCTCACTCTTCTGGATCTTCTAATGTTATTTTCTTTGTCTTTCAGTTATTTTGTATATGAATAGAAATATATCTTCATTCAGAAATTATTTATGGAGTTAGTCTTTTCTTAATTTTTTCATTTGTTTTGCTTTGAGAAAGAGTTTGAAGCAATTGGCAATCAGGTAGAGAACAATAGCTAAACTGCCTCAGAACATCATGGCTAGACTTGCCAGAAGAAGAAAACTGTCTTTATCATTTTTTTTCAGAACATTTAGCAATTTAAACAGATTTTGTCATTCATTCCTCATCTCAAAAGCTATTGCAACAAACAGTGCACAGTACTACTGCCAGAAGACTTAGCAGTTGTAACCAAGTCGTAGGTGAGAGTTTTATGTTTAGACACCTGTAGGTATCAAGATACCCATTATAGTTGGAGAGCTGTGAGGCACTGTACATGAATATATATGCACTGATATATCACTGAAATCACCTATGGTACCCAAGATATTTTTATAACAGTGGCAGAAATGCAGAGGCTCTTTGGGGAGACAAACCAAGGTGTTGCAAAGAGGTGTTATGAAGTTACAAAATAGCACCAAGTCAACCTATGGGTACCTGAATCTTCCCCATACCTTGAGAATCCTGCCAGTGCAGGTTGCAGAGACTCAGCTGACCACATGGAGAGCATAGGGTAGGGGTGTTCCAGAGTAAAAGAGACATCTGCATGGTGTTGAGGAATTAGAATTTCAGACCACGTGGTGTGGTTTAGTGTATCAGGCACCTGAACACGATGCAGCCATTCGCTCCAAGTGAGACAGGGGAGAGAGTCAGAAAAAAAGGTAAAATTCAGGGGTTGAGATACAGCCAATTTAATAGGACTAAAAGGATGGGAGAATAATAGTAATGATAAAAGAATATACAAAACTGGTGATACACAAAGCAACTCACCACCTGCTGACCAATGCCCTGCCAGTCCCCGAGCAGTGGCTGCCACCCTCCAGCCAAGTCCCCTCAGTTTTATTGTTCAGCATGATATCATATGGTATGGAATACTCCTTTGGCTAGTTTGGGTCAGCTGTCCCAGCTGTGTTCTCTTTCAACTTTTTGGGCTCCTCCAGCCTCCTCACTGGCAGAGCAGCATGAGAAGTTGAAAACTCCTTGGCTCAACAACAACATCAGTGTGTTATTGTCATCCTAAATCCAAAACATAGCACTGTAGCAGCTAGTAGGAAGAAAATTCACTCTCTATCCCTGCAAAAACCAGAACACCATGCCATTCTGGCACAGAAACTAGAAGACAGGGAAAAATAGAGACGTATAGCTAACTGTTACGTCCTGTCTTAAGTGTGTGCTTTAAAATTAATTCAAACACTGCTTTCCACTGACTACAATGACTAGATTTCCATTTATTATAATAGTTTGTATGCCTAGTGCAACTACAGACACACTGATGAAGGTGTCTTAATCACAGCTGGCATCTACTACACACTTGCTGAAATGGTTTTTCACTACCAGAAGATTCATGGTCTTGAGATTCCCTGGGAGAAATAAAGGTACTGCATCACTTCAGTCACATTTGTAGAAGTCTGCTACTTAAACAAGGGCTGTGCCTGCTTCTGCTTAGGGCAGTGCAAATAAGTTGCTGCTTGCACTGGTAATTTATTTGACAGATGACAGATTTTTATTTTTTTTTAACAGATACTTAGTTATCAGAATTGTAAATCTGTGACTGTTAAGACACTGAACTTTTATTTTCAAAACAGCCCAGATGGCTACCTGATTTTGCAATAGATAGATGGAAAAGGAATTCTCTCTTCATAGGCTGAAAGGAAATTACCAGAGCTTCTCAGATTTTTTTTCCCCTCCAGGCATAAAAAGAACTTAAACTGCATACATTGTCACATAAGTAACTGTTTTTAGTGGATTATCATACTCATGGGTCTTTTAGCTCCAGTTCATCTCATACTGAGCTGTATTTTCTAAACAGATTATTTTTCACCTTTGCACCCTTGAGATGTCTTCTATTCACAACTATACACCCACACGGTAACAGTGCACAGAATGACATTGATTTTGCTGTAGTCAAATCACAGGGGAGGAAAATTGCTGCATTGTGTTGACCCTCCCCCATTTCAAAGAACATATTTTTAGAATTCTGCCAATGATAGGTTTTAATAACACCGCTGTTGACAGTTCTGTGTACTGATCCAGAAAGATCTGTTTTTAAAATTTTAATTCACCTTTTTCTATTTTAAATAAGATAATATTTCATTTTAAAAAGTTGATAGAACTAATGGTAAATATTAAAACATGGAAATCTGCGCTACTGTTTGAATTGATGGATTGTAATTTACTTCTGAAATAAGTGTTAAGTGGTGCAGTAAAGAGTCCTTTCCAATTTTAATGATTTAACAGATGCATCTTAATTTCATACTTATCATAAAGAAAAAACTCTATCTTTAGATGCATTCAAACATTTTAATATCTTTATGTTTCATTTCCTGTTTTACACACTTCTGGTTTTGTTTACAAAGGAGCAAATGATTGTGGTCTATGTACTACTAACTGTAAGAAATTCCATTTTGTCTGTAGAATACAAAAAAAATTACTGAATTATATTTATTTCAATTTCAGTAATGCTTAGAAAGCATTTTCTTTATTTAGGTCAGTTTTGTTGAAAGTTCAGTAATTTATAAATTGAAATGTAAAATATGATTTCAAACAACAATTAAAAAACTGTAGGAAAATGGTATACTGAAACTATAAAACCCATAGATAATATGAACGGTCCTAGTTTATGGAGGGGGAAATAGTATTTAAAACTCAGTGTGGTTTTACTGATCCCATTAATATATATAAAAATATTACATGCAGTTATATATATATTTTATTTTATGTATAACTTTATATACTATTTATAATAATATGTATATTTGTGAATGTATTAATACATATGTTTATGTATACATAAACATATTTAATACATATATTAAAAAAGGTTTCATGCAAGGAAATCCATTAAAATTCAAGAAAAAATAACTATTAAATATTGTCTGGCAATTGAATTCTTCTATTAATAGTACATAAACTGTACAGTGTATAGGACCTTCAGAATACTTCATTTTGATAAGGACAAAACATTGATACCTTAGCCTATACATCTGTATGCTTCATAGCCACCAAACAGTGCAACACATTGCAGTGATGATCTGTTCATGTCAAGATAACAAAACAACTGAGGGAAGAACCTGGAATAAAACACTTGTTTACATTCAAAATATTTAGTGATATTGAGATTAACTGTTGGAACATTTTGTTTCCTCTTTGAAAATTGTTGACGTGCGAATGTTTTCATAATATACTTGGTCTCTTTTATTAAGTGATTTACATTTTTCTGCAGTGAAGATTATTTCACCATAACAGAACATGATAAAACATTCAAGTTAGTTTATTAATACTTTTAACCATTATACAGTTTGCTGGACACTAAAGGAACAAACCTGAAGTGGTCCAACTTTATAAAACAGATTTTAAATGTTAAAATTAATACTGTCACTGACATCAGATGTATCAAAGCTATTTCTGTTGGAAGATTGACTCCCATTTCCTTCCCTCCCTCCTCCATAACCTATAATTTTCAACTCTTTTTTAGTTCTAGGGTTTGGGTTTTTTTTTCATTTTGTGGAGATGGTTTTCTACCATTAGGGGACACACACAATGCAAAAAATAATTTTGATCAGAAAACAACAGTCAGATGAAGAGACTTAGATAATGAAGTCACTGAATATGGGATTTTTTTGTCTAGCCTCACATTTGAATTTTTCCATGTGCATTCTAATCAGGCTGCATGAATTATTATGCAGAATTATCTCTTCTTTCTGTATCTCTTTCTTCTCTTTAGCCTAAAGAGAGAATTGTTTGTTTGTTATTCATTTACAGAGAACACTTGCACTTGTGAGAGAAAGTATGTCCTCATGTCCTTGAGGATATAAAGGTAGTTATTTAGTTTTAATTGTATAAACTGGCTAGCTATGTGTTGAGGCATAAAGTATGTGAACTGTAGCTGTTGTGCTCTTTTAAATGTTTCTTCCTCCTCTGTTATTTGTGAAAACTCTAATCACACCATATGCATGAAGACTGACTAATATGTGGAATAACCTCCTGTCTACAGATAGGAAAACTATTCCTTTTTCAATAGAAAAAATAGATCCAAAATTCTGCTTTATAATATGAGTATGGTAGTGACCCATGCAACATGTTATGGCAGAAGTTATTTTAGTGTTAAATAAGATACTACAGTTTTTACTCATTCCCAGTCTCGGTAAGGTTGGGGACATTTGACATTACTCTTCAGATGTTTTGGGGAACTATGTCAAAGGTTTTACAGAAGTTCAGATGGATGAAATTCCTTTGTCCATTGATGAAGTTGGTCCATCACAGAAGGCTGATTAGACAGTACTTGCCCTTGGTGAAGCCATGCTGACTGTCCCAAATCACCTCCCTGCCCTCCATGTTCCTTAGCATTGCTTCTAGGACGATTCTGTTCCATGATCTTCCCAGGAAAAGAGGTGAGACTGACAGGTCAGTAGTTCCCAGGGTCCTCTTTTCTCCCCTTTTGAAAAATGAATAAAATGTTTTCCTTTCCCTGTCGACTTCACCTGACTGCCATGGCTTTTTAGGTATCATGGAGTGCAGCAACCACTTCAGCTAATTCCCTCAGAACTGTGGGATGCAGTTCATTAGATCCCATAGACTTACACATATTCAGGTTCTTCAGGTGGTCCAGAACCTGATCTTCTCTTACAGTGTAAGGGACTTCGTTCTTCCAGTCCGTGTCTTGCAGTCCATCCATTTGAGAGGTGTGAGAAGAGAGGTTACCGGTAAAGACTGAGGCAGAAGGGTTTGCAAATAAAATTATGAGATCTGTTGATCATTAATCTTGTCATTAATGTCAACTCTTATGTTCTAACATAGTCAATATACTAGGAGCTATACGTAGTCCTCAGGTTCATACTTCGCATGCTTTAAAAAAGCACTCAGTGATTTTAAAGCTAAATATTTGGGAAAGAGTAGAGGACAGAACAGAAAACATTCTACTGTATAAATCAACTTTCAGCTTGACTCCATTTGGTACTCTGGCCTCTCTGCATTTCAGAGTATAGCAAATTTGAAGAAAGTTCAGAGAAAGCAGAGATCAAATACATGGGCAAGTTTCTGATTGAAAAGTGATTGACCTGTGTAGGACCCTGCAGCTTAGAAAATAAAGAGGGCTGTGTGAGGTGGGGAGATACACAGATTGGAACGTTGTGAATCACAGTGATAATATTGGAAATATTTATTAGGTCTGTTTTGGATTCCAAAATTGAGTCACATACTTCACAGTGACTTACCCAAAGTCAGCCAGAAAGTTACCATCAGAGTAGGGCATCAGGGCTTTTGAGCCCTAATCTGAGGCATCTGGAAACTAAGTAACACTAGCCCTTCCACTTTTCACCACGATTGCTTAGGTACTGCTGGTTTAGTTTATAGAACTGCTATGGTATGCTATGATATATACAAATACTTGTGAAGAAAATCCTTGACTTGAAGGACATATATTCAAATTCAATAAGGCTGACTCAAATTCAAAAGGGAAGAGGCATGTTGACTTTGTGAAAGTAAAACAAGCTGCTGCTTTTTCTCTTTCTGCACCTGTGACTCCTTTTCCTTCTCATTTAATTGGGATTAAAAGAAATACCTTTTAATTCCTAACATATATGTCTAGTGTAACAGATAAATAGTATAAGCAGGTTTATAATTGGAACTACAAGAAGATGTATTTTTCCTTCAGAGACAGCATGATGTTGGGTAGTTTGATATATAAAAGTTACATATTTAAACAAAATTTTTAAAATAAATTAATGATAAAAATATAATTATGTTTTTAAATAAAATTATAATGAATTCATGTTCTATTTGTTGAAGCCATTTGAGCACACTCTTTTGACACTTAGAGCAAACTGGTCAATAGTACTTCAGTTAAGAATCATTCAAATTCCCAATGACCCTAATGGGAATTTAGGAATTATAACCAACCTGGAAGAAATTGACAGAATCACAGAATGGATATTATGGAATCATAAAATGGTTTGGGTTCAAAGGGACTGTAAAGATCATCTAGTTCCAGACCCCTGCCATGGACAGGGACACCTTTCACTAGACCAGGCTGCTCAGAGCTCCATCTGGCTTGGCCTTGATAAGGGTAAGGTTGAAAAGGACCACAGTGGAGTCATCTGGTCCAACCTCTGTGCTCAAGCAGGGTCATCCTAGAGCACATTGCACAGCATTGTGTCCAGGTTGTTCTTGAATAGCATATATTCATCCTTATTCTTCTTGTGGAGGCTAATGCAATGTCATTTTTGAGGGTTAATTGTTATTGAAGATATTGAATTAGTATTCACTTTTTCTTAGAATTAGTGTGATGCAAGTTTTTCTGTTTATTTGGGTTTTTTATTATTTATTATTTCCTGAGGGAAAAATTTACTGCTGAAAACTCTTGGTCACAGCTATCCAGTAACTTTTTCTTATATGTGAAAGAAGTTGCTTTGAAACTCTGTAGAATCTTTCAGAAGCTCTTGTCTCTGCAAAGACGGTCACAGTATCATTTAATTTAGGTAAAATAAATATCTAGCAGTGACTGTAAAACTGCTGACAGTTTTGACAGAAGCCAAATTCTAAAGTACCTTTCAACCTCAAGCATTCTGTGAAAGTCTGAAATGTTCAGAAATGGTAAGAAACCAGCCATCTCAAAATTTGACATTCTTAAGTTCTGTCAGCCAAGAAGTGTAAGAAGTATCCAAAACTAGCTGCCATTTCTGAAAAATCACAGAATCACAGAATTGTTAGGGTTGGAAGCAACCTCTAGAGATCATCCAGTCCAAGCCCCCTGCCAAGGCAAGGTGACCTGAAGCAGGTTACAAAGAAACATGTGCAGGTGGGTTTTGAATATCTTCAGACAGGGAAACTCCATGACTTTCCCGAGCAGCATGTTCCAGTGCTCTGTCATCTTCAACAAAAAGTTCTTCCTCATGTTGAGGTTAAACTTCTTGTGTTTTAGTTTTTGGCCATTGCTGCTCATATTGTCACTGGGCACCACTGAAAAGAGTCTGGCATCATCCTCTTGGCATCCACCTTTGAGATATCTAGATGCATTATTGAGATCCCCTCTCAGTCTTCTCCAGATTAAACAGGCCCATCCCCACAGTCTCTGCTCATAAGAGAGAAGCTCCAGACTCCAGACTTTGTGGCCTTCTGCTGGACTCTCTCCAGTACCATCTTATCTTTCTTGTACTGAGGACTCCAGAACTGGACAGCACTCCAGATGTGGCCTCACTAGGGCTGAGTAGAGGAGGAGAATCCCCTCCTTGACCTGCTGACAACACTCTTCCTGCTGGATGGTAGCACAGCCTTCACATGTGTCAGTCACTCTCCCCATTTTTGTATCATCAGAAAACCTGCTGAGGGTACATTCTATTCCTTCATCTAGGTCATTGATAAACAAGTTGAATAAGATTGGACCCAGTATTGATGGCTGGGGAACACCACTGACTACAGGCCTCTGACTGGATTCTACTCTGCTGATCATGACCCTCCGAGCTCTGTCATTCAGCCACTTCCTGATCCACCTCACTGTCCATTCCTCTAACCCACATTTTCTACAAGGATGTTATGGCAAAGTGTCAAAGTACTATGTTTTTAGACATGCCAGTAAATCTTTTTCCTATAGAAGATTTATGTTTGAGCATTTCTCTGTACTGCATAAAGGTGAGGGAAGATTCGTGCAGTAACAGAGGCAGCTATTTTAGGTATTAGTAACTATTTTGGCTATTAAATGAGAACACTTTCATTGCTATCATTGTGTTGTGGTGCAAAATTGCCTGAAATGCTCATTAAGCCAATGCATATGTAACTCTTTTTAAAATTATTTTGAAATTTATTTTAGTGTGTAAGCATTTACCTTAAGGCATCTTGAAACTGTTGACTAATGAATCACTGGGGGCATCTCACAGGGAAGCTTTTCCTGAGGCAAAGCTCTTGTTTTGCACTGGATGCCACTTCATAGCTCAAAAGATCACTTACTGCCCACTTGATGCTGACAGCACGTAATGTTCTGCAAGAATAGCTTTATCTCTGTAAAGTCTAAGTGGATTTTGAATCAGTTTTTATACTGAAGGAACCTTTTTGCTTCCCAGAGAATTGTTTTCATCTCACTTAGGACCTGACCTTTTTTTAAAAGTATTATTTTTAGATTACTCTGACCTTTTAGATAAACCCAGAAAATAAAAGATGGTACCATTTCATTTATAAATCATTCATCTTTGCTTTTCTTTATAATTAACATTTATTCTGCTTAGAAATTAACTTTATTTATTCTGAGTGAGAAATAAGGAAAAAATAATTTCTCCTTTTAAATGTAGGCACTGTATTTTTCACAGTGAATAAGGGGCAAGCAAGGGCCAGTGGTACCCTGAAGGCTGCCGAGCTGGGGACCATAGGGGATTGGGATTGAGGCCGGCAGTGCTGTGCTTTGCAGCCCACTGCCCCAAGCCAGGGAGCAGAGCAGGCTGTGGAGGGCATTGGAGGCACCCGGGCTTGGGTGCCAGGCACTTCTATGGGAAAGAGGACAGGCCAAGGCCAGGCAGGCACAGTAGCCCCATGGCTGGGCAGCCCTGGAATGTGGGGAGTGGGGGACCAGCACTGCAGTGGCGTTACTGGGGCAGGGAGTGATGGCTTCAGGTGTGGTCCTGGACCCAAGGACATGAGTGGGAGAAGGCTTGGGGAAGGCTGGGCAGGGCTGTTTAGGCCCCTTAGAACCCTCAGAGTTCTGACAGTCACTGAAGAGTACTTCAGTGGTATAACATACATAGAAAGATAATGTATGATTGGTATACAAAATTTCAGACCTAAAGTTAGTTGGATTGTAATCCACTTACATACATACAATATTAGCCACAGAATCTTGTTGTGGCTGAAAGGAACACAATTTATATGAAGTTAATAATTTATTGTAATTCCAATTGAAGTTTTAGTGGTCTGGTAGTCTGAATTATGTAATATAGAATAACATCAATAATAATAATGTGCTTATCAAAGTTAAGAACTGCCTTCACTGTATTTCTCTTGTCTTATTTTCACCCTTTTCACTATGCCCCTAGGGTGGCATTACAATTAGTTGAGAGCATCCAAGGATCTCTATTAGGAGGAGTTTGGTACTCCTGGAGGTGATGGAGTGAGCTTCCTCTTCATTCTTGGAGTCCAATTTTTTTTTTTTTTTAATGTTTTCTTAACACAGTCTGCTTCTTTCTCATTGCTTTCACAAAAATCTGAAAGTTGCACATTAGCCTCCCTCAGCCTCACTATGTATAAAAGGCTGTTATTTGCTATGCAGGGACTATGTATCTTTATCAGAGCATTATTGTATGCAGTATTATCAGAGCACAACATTCCTGAAATAAAATCAGGCCAGATAATAGTCACTTGACAACTGTGAGCTATCAAAAATAGTGAATACATCCTTAAGCCAAGGCAAGCCTACACGGGGTCAAAATAAATCCTGTGGCATTGTATTACTAATGGTAAAATTATACTTATTAGGCTGAAATCTCTTAAGTTGCTAGACATATATAAGGAAACAATGCAAAAGATTCGCTTAAGTGTTAAGATTTGTGTTCTTTTCTATGCAATGAATAAATACAGACTGATATTGAGGTAAATGGCAAGATACCTTTTCTGCAACCTTGTCTTCCCTATTTGCCTGGTAAATTAACCACCTTTCTAAGAACCTCACATTATTTCCAATCTGGTTAAAAACAAATAATAATATGGAAAAATGAGCCCTTAAAATAATCTTCTCTGTAATGAAGATGAATACATTGGATGTATTTCTGGAGTCTTAAAATATTTAGTAATCTTTAGTAACAAATTTATGTCAATTAGCTTCTTGATGCCTAACATTGGATTTAGAATAAAAAAATTGAGCATTTAGCCTGCTTAAAGTAAATGTTAGATACCTGATGTAGAAACTCAAAAGCAATGGTACACAGATTTTTTGATATTAAGAACAAATGAAAGACAATTATTGCTGGTTTTAAGATTAATTATTTTTCTGTGTATCTGTACTTCATTGAAAATATAAAAATGCGTGTCAAACTCAAATCAATATATAGCTCAGGGTCTAGCAAGTATTTTTCTATCTGGAACTGTATATTTGATTTATAAATGCCACTTTACTTGCTAATAACACTGAACAGATATTAAGCAACTAATATTAATATCCCTCTGGCAGTAAAGTGTGAATTTAATTTTGTTGTAAAGAAATGAGAAAACTACAATGCAATGGCATGTCCATGGTGACACAAGAAACAGAATTAGAAATCAAAACCACTACATTTTATTTATATTTTTTGTTGTTTTCTATATACATTGTTGTGTACATAATCTGTATAATAATCTGAAAGATTCACCTGTTTGATTTTATCATATTCTTAAAAAGGTAAAATAACACTTTCTGTTGCACTATGATTCACAAGTTAGAAAGAAATTAAATATGTAAGACAATATTGGAAATGCTTTTTAGTTGACAAATACAATAAAGGTAGTTTTTTTTAAGTTGACTACTAGTAAATAAGGCAAATACATGTGAATACTTTCCATTCCCAGCATTATATCAGTCATTTCATACATTCCTATAAGAATTCTTCCTTGAAGAATTTATAAATTGGATTGTTTGGGATTTTTTGGTTGATTATGTTAGATTATGCAGATTTATTCTGCATTGATGCACTTGTGTTTTGAAAAGAAAGCACAGTATGACTATAATAATATAATTATTTTGTATTTGAAATCACTGTTTTTTCATTTACTAACATTAATTCGTGTTAAACTTTGGTTTTGGTTTTGTTTTTTTTTTTTTTTGTTAAAAGTAATAGGCCTTTCAAACAGTACTTTCTCATCAAGTTAAACCAACTGAAAGAACAGTATGCATATGTGGGCTTATGTTGGTCATTTTCATATTTTTTTTCCCTACTAAGCTAGTTTATATTGCTGCAATAAAATCTATTATTTGGAGAGATATATGTAAAAGAAAAAAGTGGGAATTCTCTGTCTATATCCTTAGTTTAGTGGAGAGGAGATAAATCATTCTAGAGATGTTTGGCCTGTCTGTATTATCAAAAACTATAAGGTCAATTTTGTCTGGATTTTCAGATTTTCAAATGTAATTAGTTTGATAAAACTAACATGCAAAAATTTACCATGTTTTCAGTATTTACTTGTAAATGTAAAGGGATTGTAAATTCACTGAGAGAAGCACCTGGAAGATCACAGAGACATGCATTTGTGTGTACTGAAGGATGACATATGTCCTGCATCACTTAAAATTTCTAGTTGATGCTTAATTGTTGCTTTCAGACTGTTCTGGTATATGTCTTACTGCAACAATTGATTGACATTTAAAATTGATACAAAAATTGAGAAAAAGAGGAGAAAGAAATTACAATAGAGAGGTTAATAAAAAGAGAGAGGGGGAAAAAAGGCAAGTTTTAAAAAATCATAAGAGACTGCAGTAATGCAAAGAAGTAACTTCTGGTACCAAAAGGAAAGAAAGATTATATTCTGAATCAATTCCCACAATTGTGGACAGCCTGAAAGCAAAAGGAACCAAAAAGTACTTTATTAAACTGGCTAGACAGTTTTTGGAGACTCCTCTATTATAAATCCAGAGATCATTGCTCATTTGAACTTAAGTCTAGAAACTTGTTTTGTGGCATATTTTTTTCAGCCGTGTATTGATTTAAATCAACAGTTTTATTTTTTTCTGAATAGCTGGGAACTGAAAATTGGTTTGATCAGAAGAATGTTTTATGTCTGCCATTAACACTGATTTTATGTTCTCAAATGTATGTTTACATACCTGATTCCTTTCTTTTCTACTACTTACTTGTAAATCAAGAAGTTTATAAACAGAAGCAAAACTGTGATTTGAACTTAAGAACAGGTAGAGATACTAGAAATTTCTGAAGAATGAAAAAAGGGATTTTTAAAAATAATTAGGTTGGAATGACTTATTGAAAATATGTTAAAAGAGTCAAATAAGCTGTTATAACTACACTAACTTTAAAATGCCTTTACAGATCCAGAATACATTCTTCTAATTAGCTTTGTAACTTTATGGTAAATCTTTTGCAAGCATCAGGTATTTAATGACATAGAACATCAAAGAGAACAGTTAATTATGATTGGAAAAAAAAAAAAAAGCTTCTTAACAGGATGCGATGGTCACTCCAAAGTCAGTTAAGTATAGGAAGGTTTTAAGGAAAATAAATAAATCTTGACTAAAAGTCCTTGAACATCTGAAAGAAGAATGAAGGTGGAATATAGTTATTACTAATTTTTAAATTCTTTATATAATTGTAACTACCTCTTTTTCTCTTTAATAAGATATGCATTTTGTTTTCTGCTTAAGATGCTCTACACTTCTTTCTCAATTACCCACTGCAAAATGATAGACTGGCTTACTTGCTAATAAGATACACAGGAAAAGTCCCAGGCTGACCTCATGCCAGACACCTCATTAGCACTTTACTGTAGTCTGAGTTCCACTTAGGGTCATCTGCATTAAAAACCTTTAGCTTTGTTTGGCAAGTATGTCGCTGGATCATATGTGTCACAAGGACTAATAGAGCCTTGCATCTTAAATTCATTCTAAATAAATAAGGTAGTGAATATCCCTATTTGCTTTCACATTTGGATGTCCACCTGGTTCTTAGGAATTAATCAGCAAAATTAATTCTAATTAATTAGAATACTGCTGGACAGTTGCCTTAGATCCCATTTATTTGGTTTGATGAACAATTTGCTTGTTTTCATCTGTTCTTTCACCACCATTGTTAAAAAAATTAAATTTAGAAAACAGCCATAAGCGAGTCAGACTCTCTATCTAGTCCAGTAACAAGTGGAGTACTATGAGTGGAGGGATCTGTTCTGGTTCAAGTTGTGTTCAATTTATCAATGAGCTTGAGTCAAGGACAGAGTGCAGTCTCATTAGATTTGCACATGACACCAAAATGTCCATCATTAAAGTCGAGGACCAACAGTCAGTATAGTCGAGGACAGGGTGGCCACAGGGACACAGACAAGCTGGAGGAATGAGCCATGAATCCTATGAAACTTAACAAGGGCCATTGTTAAGTCCTGCACTTGGGTACGAAAAAACCCTGGCAACAGGATTATCTGATAGAAAGGAGCTCTGTTTAATAGACCCTGTGTGTAGCAGCAGACAGCAAGCTGAACACGGCCCAGCAGTGAGCCCTGGCAGCAAAGAAGGCCAACAGCATCCTGAGTTATAAGAGTGTGGCCAGTGTAGATTAAAAGGAAGGATCATTGTCCTTTACTTAACACTCCTGTGACCATAGCTGGAATAATGAATCGAGTTTTGGTCCCCATGTTAGGGAAAGATGAGTTTTTCATGGAAGAAAGTTCAGTGGAGAGCCACCAAGATGATTGGAGGCTGAAACACTTGCCCTGTTAGGAGAGGATGAGGAAGCTGAGCTTCCTCAAGAAGAGAGGAGGGGAATAGGAAAGCTTTCCCAAGTCATAGTCTTTGAAAAGGGAATATAAAAAGATAATTTTCAACAAACATTTTCACTCTATTAGATACCATTTTTTGCCTTAATTTTTTTCTGGTTAGTGCTTCTGCAGAGTGGGCAAAGGTATGTATTATCTCCCTAGATTATTCCCTCAGGAATTGTAACAAGTTAGTCCATTAGATTAATTTAAATGAGATCTTCTGGGGTAAATTTCCTTTGCTATCATGTTTACAACAGGAACCCTGTGTATACTTGTAGTATATTGCATATGCAAAGCGTGTGCATCTAGCACAGATACATGATCTATTTTTGGAGCTTTGTTTCAGGCAAATGTCAAAGGCTCTTGCCTCCTTCCTTTACTAAAAATGATCCTGGAATTAAGAACAACTTCCACTCCTATATAAATAGAAAGGCTTATGGGTCTCCCATATGTTTGCATTATCTAAGTTTTAGCAGTTACACCGCTTTGGAGCAATGTTTTGTTCAGACTAGTTTGCTGGACTGAATTGCTCTGTTCATCATCAGCTTGATCTCTTTCCACTTCTACATAGTTACAAATATTTATGTGTAAATACCTCTTCAAATCTTTCCTTCTGTAAGCAGGCTAATTTAACACATGAAAGCTCCTCAGTTTTACTTACTTTAATCTGTTCTCCTTCCACAGCAGCTCACTTAGAGGAATGCTTGTCCGGTCTAGTAGGACTCAGTTGGGTTAGTCAGGTCCTCTTTCTTTGCCCTGAGCAACAATTACACTTTCTTATCCCCATGTTCTTACTGCATCTTTGTATGATGCAGCTTGGCAGTTCCCCAATTCTCAAATTTTCTCAGTCGCTGATTGTGAATTCAAAGTGATTACCTGCCTCTGAGTTGACTTCAGCTGACTGTAAATTGTTGGTTTAAGCTTTTCCCAAAAAGCAGAGTCTTGCTTTCTTCCTTCTGCCATTTATCATTGCGGATTTTTTTTTCCTTTTTTTTTTCTTTTTTTAAAAATCAAAATATTAAAGTAATATGTGACTACTTTTTGGGTCATATAGGAAAATACAATTTTTAAAATAATCCTTTTGGCAAACTGAAATGTCAGATATGACTGCAGATGACTGAAGTGGAAAGCATGTTACAATGCCCATGCAACATAGGTGTTTCAATTGGTCTAAACTGCTTTCATAAAACACTAAGACACCAAAGTTCATGCTTTTACAGATTGCAAATAATATTTAGGGAAATATCAATGGATCTGTTCCATGCAGTAGCTGATACTTATGAGATTGTTTATACATGACATTGATTTTCTCTGAAAAATCCTCCATGTAATTTAAACCATGATGTTTAACTTTACTGATCTTCTTCATGGGTTCTTTTCTGTAGTGGAAACGGATGTGGAAGCCTAAAAAGTTAGGTGTTCTGCTTGAAAGTTGCCTCTGTATCAAAGTAGTACTTTTCAATGTATAAGCTTTGTAGCTTTAGTTAAGTTTAATTTTTCTTAGTTATTTTTCTTTTGAGATTAACTTTCTTTTAAGTTGTTTTCATTTAAAGTGCTGTACCTCTTTAAATCAATAAGATAGAATGTGCCATTTGACTGAGATTCTGAATATAATTTTGCTTTGAGCTTGATATTGAAAGCAGCTTGTTCTTGTACATTTTCTTGCATGATAAAGATGCGCCCGCATAGGTTTTGCTTTAATAGTGGTGGTTATGTAACATACTTTAAGTTTTCTTTGTTTTAATCAACATTTTTATGTTCTAAAATATCTCTTGGCCATGCATTCATATTTTCTGTGTTTTAAACTTGATACCAATCTGTCAAAATTTATTGTATACTGAATCATAAGTAGTCTAGTCTTTTGATATTATGCGTTTTTGTGACAATTTCCTTCTTTTATTCTGAAATAAAGCATAAAACATGTCTAGGTCTATTTTAGTTACTTACACCACTGTCATCATAGGACAGTAAGCCGTTTTTTTGTTTGATCTCTGACACATAAACCTGGAGTCTTATACGGTGCTTTTAAGGTTTTTTAGTTTTGCAGAGGAAACCACCACTGTATGATTTAGAAGTGATGTACTGCACAATAGATTTTAGGACATTAAATGTAAGATAGCAAAATTAATATGTAACCACAGCAGCTTTATTGGTTCTCTGTATAACACTAAAGTATCCTGTCATGATAGTATTTATCAATAGTATAATTAAATAAGACATTTTTAGCTGAAAATTCTGCAATAAACTAAAAAGACTATATTAGCAAGACTGAGGGGTTTTGACATGAAGATCTGTTCCATTTGTTTATACAGAACATTTGAGAATTCTGATCAGAGGTCTGATATACTTTGTGCATGAAAAATTACATATACTGCTTAGTTCCTCTGGGAATCTTATTCCCATTTTCTAGAATATAGGTTTTTTTCTAACTGTGAAAACTTCTTTTCATTCTGACATCCCCCACTACACTTAAAGGACAAGTCTCAGAGACTGTGTGAGAGAACAACTCAGGAGTGTGGATTATTATTGTTTGAATGACTGTTCAAGAGCCCTTAATCATTTTTATGGAATAAAAAAGACGTACTTTAAAGGTACTATGATAACATAGTACAGTTCATGCTACAGCAGGTTTGTTTATGCTAATTTTTAAGGTGAATTTTGTTATGCACTGCCCAGTCATTTATTCATTCCAGTCAAGATGGAGTTTCTACTGTCTTAGCTTTCTAAATGCTCACAGGTGAGAGACTTGGCTTCCAAAAATTTGCAGCCAAATATGGGGAATGGAAAAGGATGAAAATGTTAATAAAATATTGAAAAATCCCACATGGGTTATATATTTTAAGTACTAGAAAAGTTAGAAGTGTTAACAATGTTTTCACAAACAGTGAATGGACAATTTTTTAGCTTATCAAACATTTTGGGAGTGGGGTTTTTGAGAAAAATAATCTGGCCTATTGCAGAAATCAAGAGCAAAAAGAGAATTACACATGAAGCTTCTGTACACTCTTAAGTATAAACAATTATGCTGAGATATTTTGTTTAAATGTATATCTTTTATTATCCATCTACTCTTGGCCTTGTGTCAAGTCTAAATGGGCTTTTAGAGCCCTGTCAAGCTTTGAATGAACATATTTGGCAGCTTACTAGCAGTTGGAGTACAGAAGCTTTGCCTGCTGCCTAGGTTACTGTGTAATGCTGCTGTTTCACTCCTCAGTAGGATGGTTATCACTTTACTACTTATGGGGCCCCTTTTAATGATATAGACATATATTTTGCTCTAGCCATGCTGATTTCAGGATTGAGTTTGCAGAGGTAAAAATTATGTGCTGTCGTTATGACTGGTGCAAAAGTTTATAGAATAAGTTTTGAGGACATTTAAAACTTAACATGCAATATCACTATAATTACAAGATGTTCACTAGCATTAGACAATGTTCTGATTGCTTCAAATTTTTAAATAAAGCATATTGACCTTCCTCTTTTCATGTCAGTTGTCTTTACTATGTTAAACAGAGGGAAATTTAATCTCTTAGATTGATCAGGAAAACACAATTCAAAAGAAAAAGTTAGCATCCAGTGCTACTGTGTGTCCCACAGGTTCTTCTTTCATCAAAACTGCCTCCACTGGTGAGTTAGAGGAGCATATTGCGGCCACTACTGGTGCTATTACTGTTGCTAGCACATCTGCTGATGTTGCTGTATCCAGTGCAGTGACCACCCATAGACAACCTCCCGGAGAACAACAAGTGCAAGCTATGAATATAAGAAAAGCAATTCTGGAGTTCGCCACTTACAAGGAAGCACTTTCTCTTCATCAAGCAAATTTACAAAGCCCAAGAAGACGGCCAAGAAGTGCTGAGCAGATAGAAAGAACTAAAGAACTTGCAGTTGTTACTCATAGAGGTATTGGATATTATTTTACTTGTGCCCATGTAGTTATGAAAAAATATTTTGTATAAGTTAAAAGTGAACGTTCAGGTATCCATTAAGGAAATGCAATTGAACCAAATGGGAAAGGGATTAAATCTGCCTAAATTTGTGTTCTAGTGGGGCAGCCAGATGGAAAAATGGAATTAATAATAATATTGACTTGGTAATTTAAATTTATTTGATTTATAAAGCAACAAAAGGGAAAGATAAGGAATTCCCTTTTAAAGCCACTTTATAGTTTATATCATTGCATTTCACAATAAAGCCTAGTGTAAGTGATATCCAATAAAAGTTTAGAGAACAGAGATTAGGATATTAATCTATTCTGCATATGTGTTTAAATATAATCAACTATAGCATAAAACATGTACTTTATAAATAGCTGCTGTGCTAAACTACTGGGTGATGCAGTTGTATTCATCTTCCTTCTGCCTAAATCTTCAGCAAAATTTCAGCCTTTTAAAACATCTGTACATTTTCATTCTATCAAATATGAAATCAATGATCAAAGCAATGTTCAGAACACTGGGAAGTCCAGTTCCATGTATTAAAGTGGTAAAGCTCAAGATTTTTTATGTTCCTATATTCAGATAATTTAATTCGTATTCTGAAGTATTAATAACAGACAACATTTGGGGTATAAACCAAGCATTGTTTGCTGTGTCAAAAGGTAGATGTTGATATCTGAAACAGGATCCTGAGAAAAAGTAATGCTGGAATGTCACAATTTAATCAGCAGACACTCAGAAAAAAATGCCATGTTTTTTTTTTAAACATACACAAGTTCAGAGAAGGATCAGTTTAATTTTGCAGAGTTGTTGAATACCATTTATTATACATTTTAAATTTTTTATGTTATTCAATTGTACATGAAGAATTTATAAACACAAATATGAAATTATGGAGGAGAAACATCTTTTATAGCAAAAACAATTCACAGAAATCTCATTTTATGACTGATTTTTTTAAAGACTTCTTTAGTTTGTTGTCCTACTGGATAGTCACCTACTATAAGTTATTGTAGCTTAATTTACTAACATCTTTTGAAAGAGCAGAGCTGCAGTTCTTCAGAAATTTAAAATATGTAATTTAAATAGAAAACCTAAAAAAACAAACACTGTGTTTGGTTCGCATATGAAATATAAATCACTAAACATCTGTTTACATTACATTTCTATTAATTTCAGTACAAATCTGAAGTACTTTCTGGTTATTGAATGGTATAAATTAATCAACAATTTGGTTTGTACTGGTTGTGTGGATACACATTCATTTCAGAACATCTTTGGTCAATAAAAGAAGCAGGCTTATTTTCAGTTAAGAGGGAGTGTCTGAGGGCCTGTAATAATATCTTCTAATTTAGAGATGTGTGAGTGTACTAATTGGGCAGTTAAATTTGGTTGTAATTGTGATATGCAGGCAGTTTTTCCCTTTTCTTCTTGGAATGATTCAACTGCAGAGTCCTCTTTACTGTTTTCTCAGTGTCCCTGTCTTCCCTGACCTACTCTTTATACAAGATATAGGTAAGGCACATGCTTCTAAATTATTTTTGTCATATTAAAGTGCTAAACATTAGATTATGAAGAAAAAAAAGAATAATTTAGAGATCAAGATGTTGCTAAAATAATATGATAGTGCTTATTTGTGAGATATTGAGATATTATAGCAGTGTCACAGGTACTAAAAGGCACGACAGCTCACCTACATGTAACTCAGACTTGTATAGACTATACTGGAGAAGAAAGCCCAGACTTATTTCTTTGTGCTTTTTATTTGCTTGTCACATTCAAAGTCTCAATTTTGCTAACACACTTGATACAAAATCTTTTTTTTTTTTTTAATTGTGATATACTAACAGTATATGTGTCCCTGCTATTAAAGTGGTATTAATATACTGAGGATAAACTTACCATTTTTGCTTTGCAAACACCAATATATGATAATATACTTATAATAGTTATTAGAATTTATCAAATGGCGCTCATTAAATAACCTGTAATTATCTTTCATAAAATATTTTGTATTAAAAAGACAGAAAAGTATTTTGAAGGAATTTTTGTGAATGTGAGATCACTGTAATTGACTTGAAGGAATTTCCATTATGAAGGGATATTCCACAAGTGTTTCTACAGAGCAGACAGTGACAGTGAAATGTGCATACAAGTCTTAAAACTATTTGTCTTTCTCTGCTTATTCAATTACTTTGGAACTACATGTGAGCTACTAAAGAATTTTATATAAATTGCTTTCAAAATTATTTCTCTATTTAATAGATATTAAAATTAAATTTCACTTTGGAAATGCATTTTTTGTTAAGTTCCTGATTGTAATTTAAGAATTACACTCCCAAATTATGAAAATTAATTAATGCTTGATAAAATCAAATTGAATAAACTAAATATAATTTACTAAAAATTACTATATATGTGTGTGTATATTTAAAATTGTAAAAGTGTATTGTACATATAGTCCTTATTGTAGGTTTTTTTGAAAATATTACTAAGACCAGAATAGTGCAGTTTTATGATATATTAACACTGATGCAAAATCATAACTACAGAAAAAGATTAATACTCTTGGCTTCTGTGGGATTGTTCCATGAATAAGGCCTTTCACAATGAGTAGATGATAACAATACTGTTTTGTTTTGTAAATATATTTTTTTAAGTGTATGCATGAATGAGATGTGAAGAGAGAAATAGGGGTTTATATGTATCTAAAATTCAACTGCTACATGTGAATTACTGTACCAAACTTACTATCTCAATAATACCTCAACAATAATTTTTGATCGTGTCAAAGGCTGTCTGAAGAATTTCTTCGCTAAGCTTATTAGTTGGAAATCACAGATGAGGAGATGACTTTGTGCTCTGATTATTATGAGAGGAAAAAGAAACCTTCAGTGCATTTGGTGAAATATTTTCATTAGAGATAGGGAAATACAAGCATCATTTTATAGGGCAGTAGCAAGATCCAATGAGAATTAATGTACGTGATTATAGTTTCTTCATCAAAAAGAATGCAGACTGAATCAGATGAATAAAAGTACTATAACGCTGTTACATTTTCCTGATCGTCCCACCGTACAAAAAAATACAGGATGAAAAGATACATTTTCAAGAAGTGAATGCTGGTATGTGGAGAACTTAAATAACGACAAGTTAGTATATAACATATAAAGACATATTATGTACTAAGATATACTATTATACTAAGGTGTACTAAGGAGATGAGCAAGAAGCGTTCTTGTTATTGAAACAATAAAATCTTCTTGTAGAAGGAGGGAGTAGTACTGAAAACTCTCTTTATACAGGATAGTTGGAAGAAAAACATGGCACCTTTTGGGTACTTAGTTTGAGGAAAAATGAATGGTCAAACTCAGAATAGTTTATTTCCTCCTTTATTCAGAAGTAGGGGCAAAAAAGGAGACCCCGAACCACTTTCATTCAGTTAAATGTAGGAGCTTCAGATGTCTAACATTCACTAAAAAATCTTGTAGACACTGCAATCAGTTTCTGCTATGATCTGTTTTTCAGATGCCAAACCAGGAAGGAAATTAAGCATGCTAGGAACATGATATAGACATGATATTTCTCCTTGGGTTTGTTGTTGTTGTTGGAGTTATATTTGTTTGCTTGTTTGTTTGTTTGGGGTTGTTTTTAAGTTTTGTAGGGTTTTTTTTTAGTTTTGTGAGTTAATTGGTTTTTGGGTTTGTTTTTTGGGTTTTTTTTTTTGGGAGGTGGTGTTTTGGTTTTGATTTGATTGTGGGTTTCTTTCTGTTTAAGGGTTTAAAAAAACTATAAAGTGAGTTTAAATAATTTTTAAAAAGTGAGTGTAATTTTTTTTTTTAAAAAAAACAACTCCTCAATTCTACTGAGGTAGTATGAAGTGTATTGAAAATGAAGTATATCCAGTCAAATCACTGGAATTCTGTTCTTGATTGTAATGAGCCTCGTCTTATGCCCCAGAAATAAATAACAACTCCTATCACATAAGACCAACTAAGAATAAGCACTTATATAGTAGCCATCCTTTTTCTTTCTCAAGGAAGGGCCATAAAGTTTAGTTAAAATCTTTTTATGCAGCAATCACAATCAGCAGAGGCAACTGAACAATGATTTCATTTCTTGTATTGAAAAATGAAGAATTAAAGTATTGTGCTTTTTTTCCCCTAAGGAACTCAATATTCTTAAAGAATATTTACACTCTCAGCAGGTATGTAATTATATACACCAAGAAAGCCACAAAGTGGAAATAATTGAAAATATTTTTAAGACTTAATTTATTTTAATATGAAATACAAAATCTTGCATTCTAAGACAGTATCAATTGTAAAGATATTTCTGAAGTAAAGAAACAGATGAGTACCAGGTGCAAGCAGTGTAAAAAGACCTCTAAGGCAGTTCATCACTCATAAATTAAATTTAGGAAAAAAAAAAAATAGTCTGAAAAAGAGATACAGTGGTTGGAGGCAAAAAAATTGCTTATCGAAGTTAAGCTCAAATAGCACCAGGAAGTCCTAATGGATGACTCCAGTCATCATCTAGCAGTTCAAAAATGACTCAGTGCTTTCTTTAGAATGTTAAATCTCAGTTACTTTCAAGAGAGCTTTGGATTCCTACAAATTTCACAGCTCTAAACTTCTCTTTCTAAACAGCAGAAATGTAACTAAGCATTTGCAAATTTTTAACTATATATGCTCAGTTTGGGAATTGAAATATATATACATGTTTTGATGAGTTTACTTAGCTATTTGTGAGATATTATTAATCATATTGATATCTCCATTCAGCTCTATTTTCTATTACTGTCTTAAAAAGCCTTTACTTCATACTTTCTCTATCCTTTCCCCTTTACTCTTTAAGAACCCTTGTCTATTCCAGCTTACATTATGTTTTTTGATATCTGGCTTTATGTAGTATCTTAGTAATAGCCAGAAAAAAAAAATAATCAGGAAGCAAAAATGTTGCTACTGGGTGTTCTCCATTAAATGATCATTTCTTTTTCCTATGTCTTACAGAAGAATGTATGATGATAGCAGGCAAGAGGATTTTAAGATTTGTTACAGGAAATAAAATCGGATGGTAATGAAACTTTTGAAAACATGTGGA
The DNA here is from genome assembly GCA_013396755.1 of Sclerurus mexicanus. NCBI lineage: Eukaryota > Metazoa > Chordata > Aves > Passeriformes > Furnariidae > Sclerurus > Sclerurus mexicanus. The sequence goes on along the minus strand of VWZF01001847.1, from coordinate 221,217 downwards.
TGTTAAGAGAAAGTAATTAATTCTCTTGATTTTTTTTTTAAAGCTTCAGTATGTTAGATCACTACTTTAGGATTATTCAGTATAAAAATTTTAAGGATTTGTTAGAATATTATTACATATATTTATTTTGAGATTTACTTAGAAGCAGGAACAAGAAAGGAGAAATAAGGAAGGAGAAGATTTCTGGAGAACTGTTAGATATTTTTAAATCAAGTAGATAATGAATGTGCATATATCCTCAGGTGGTTTTTGTATGGGCTTTGGTGGAGGGTTTTTGTGTGTTTTTTTGTTTGGTTGCTTTTTGTTTTGATTTTGGGTTTTGGGTTTTTTTGTGGGCTGTTTTTTTTGTTAGTGAAACACGGAACTACAAAGATGGGAGTCTGAAGAAAGTAAAAGTAATCTGCAGTAAGACTACAATGTTCCATATTTCAAAGTATATTTGTGTATAAGAAGAGTGTGTATTTCTAATAGATTTTTTTTACAATAATTTAGAATGTTTCAAGAAACAAGCATAACACAGATGCAATCTAGCTCTCAGACACCTAATCCCTGAATTATATTTGTTTAATATTACATAATACTTTTGGAAATACCCATTTAATACGTGCAACAAATCACATATATATGTTCTATTTGGTGGATGAACTCTATAACCCATGGTTTGTTAATTTCAAGATTTTTATTAGAGAATAATAATGTCCAATAGTCCAGTCTGGAGTGATTAGAAAGAAGAAAGGGAAAAAGAAAATCAGTCATACTGATTTCAGTAAATGAATTATGTTAATGTTTTAATAGAATTTTTGCCTTTCATAGTTGCCTGTCAATTTTATTCTCCAAAATTGTTCCTATCTATTTTTCTTGCAATTCCTGCAGTTCTTAAGTGTTCTTCATTACACTGCCCATGTTTACTTCTATAATTGATATTTGTCTTCTGATATGTTTTGTCATTACTTTCCCTCAGTATATCAAGTCTTCTTCTTCTTTTGACAATAATATGTTGGTATGAATTAGAGGCATTGTAGTTAGAATGTAAAAGCAATTTCTTATTGCAAATCAAAGATATAAATAATTAATAATAAACATATAAATATTAACCATATTTGCTTCCTTTAAAATAATTATTTTTCCAAATTAGAGAAATTTGAAATACATATAATGTAGAATATAGTAGCAATACTTTAACTTTGGTAATTTTAAACTAGTAATGCAGTTCAGTTAATTCAGTGTAGTAATGCAGTAGTTGCAGTAATTTGAAATATAAATATTCTTTACAATCTGCTTTGATCAGAGTACTTTAGAGTTGAAAGGGGCAGGGGGATGTGGGGAGGTGTGTAGAGAGAGTGGATAGTAAAAGAGAAGCTAAGATCAGCTCATGGAAAAAGTGAAAAAGGGAATAGTATGAAAAGTGGATGGTTCTTCACTTTGTAGTCTGATTGTTCATCTTCTGAATGACTCTTCATATTTCAGAAATCATTAACCCATGCAGTTCATGCTGTACTACAAAAACAGATGAAAATTCATGTCCTCTAATGCTGACTTTCAAGGTACAGAAAGGTTTTAGAAGATAGTGCTACATTAGTGAGTGTGTTGGGTTACAGTGAAGTTTATTTGGGTGATCACTGGTTTTAAAGATTTTTAATATAAATTTCTGAAGCCTTAAGTGCCATCACATAAAAACTAAATAGGTTGCTATCTCATCCTTCCTATTCCGATCCCATTTGTGCAATCCCTTGAAGCGGTGATCTCAAAGATATCTGGATATCTAACACTTGTATTGTCAGAGTTTGAAAATTCTGGATAATTAAATGATTACATGCCTAGTGAAAATGACGTGCATACAAAAAAATGGAACTGACCTTTACATGAATAGTAAGTTCAATGCATTCAGGCTGTGAATGTGCTGTGCATGTAGATCAACTTCTAGTGGAAATATAATGAATTAGAGATATGCCAAAGATGAAATGGAAGTATCATGCATAATTTATTTGGCATATCTGCACATGAGCAGCAAATGTTGGAAGTCCAGAGTATATCACAGTCTTATTTCTGTCATTAGAAATAGCAGTTGCTGCAAGTAAAATCTGACATCATCACATATTAAAGTTTTTAAATAATTAGTGAATTACCAGTTCTGCACAAGTCAAAATCTGTTCCACACAGTATTCCAAACAAATGTTTCCTCTCACTTCAGAAAGAAGTTAATGATTTAACTACTCTTTATGTCTCAGATAACTTAAGGTCAGTAAAAAAATACTTACTGATGAAGATCATGCAGTTCTGAATCTGCAACTGTTTTTATTGTCAACTTGTATCCCTATAATCTGGATCGGATGCAAAGTACACAAATGGTATTGATTTCTGTTTTGTAAATAATAGCAGTGTGGTGGAAAGAATTTTGAAAGTGCAAATTTATAGCAAAGATTAATTTTTCTCTCTCAACCTTCTTTGAAAAAAGAAAAAAAAAAGTAGTCTGGAGACTACTTTTTTTTTTTTTCCCCCCAGATATTGTCTAAGGGAGTCCTTTCCAGCTGATTTTAAATAAATGTCAAAGGTGAGAACCAGGAATACAAAGATTGTGAGGGGGAAAAAAAACCCTTCCTTTTATTTTCAGAGAGATTACAAATGTTCTAAAAATAAGTTATATGGGCATTTTTGGATATGCAAAAAAAAAAGCTTAGACACAGTCAAATAAGCCTTTTTTCAGATAGTATTATATTTCTGCAGATGTCATTTAAGTAGGGATGTACATACAATCTTGAAATAATGGTTTTGATGTTATGATGTTGTTCGCCACCTCCATTAGCTGAGTGGTACTGAATATAAAGTGAGAATAGCTCTGGAGAAGGGACAAGATGTTTCAGTGCTTGAACTACTCCGAATTACACCTAAGGAAATACGTATATAAGGGCAGATGAGGCCAAGTTTCCATGGTTAGTACTCTGTAGAATTTCTTATAGTAATGCAACCCAAGTGTCTCTTTTGCTTAGAACAGTGGTGTTTTAGTCCTCAGGATTTTAAATATAATTTTTACTTGCATTTAAAATTTACAAAATGCAGACATGACAAGCAAAACAATTCCTTTACACAGATGTTATTGCATAACCAAAATAAAGACATGAATTTTTGGGTTGTCAGTGTTTTAAATTAATATCCTTCACATGGCTGTATACCTCGATGCTTCTATATTGTAGAAGAAAATTTTACTTCTTGAATTTATGTCTCATGTAGCCCTCACGATACACTTTTTCAATGAAACTAGAACTATATCAACTGAACAATCTTTTCTTCATTCAAAATTAATTTTTTTCTAGTGTATGAGAGCTTGCTGCACTCAAGGTTGTTAGTCAAATTATACACCTATATTTCTTTTTGTTATACATGCTTAAAACTTACTTACATGAGGTCCTTTTTTAATGCAATACCTGCCCTGAATTATAAAATGTGGTAATTGTCTGGATTAGTCCTCTCTCACAAGTTTGTATGCAGTATTTATACTTATGAATATGCATGAATATATATACTTGCATAGCCTTTTTATTAAAAAAAATTAAGAAAATATTTTACTTTTCATATGTCTAGAAGTTTGCCTGTAAGTGTTCGAATCTTCCTTATCTTACATGAGAGACTATTTTGGTCAAAAACTTCAACAAACTAATTCTGAACACATTTCACTTCACATATAAATAGGCTACTTGAAAAGTGTACATGACTCTGGTTTGCCTATTGACTGAATATTAACACACACATCTGTCATGCAAAAATTCTTACCTGAACTTTTTTGATTACTAGGACTGTTCATATCCCTCCCTCCTCAATAAAGCATTCAGTTCCACTTTTCTTGTTTACAGAAAACATTGGGCCTTCTAATCTTAGAAAAAGTTACAGAGAGAGAGCTAGGGCTGTTCAGTCTGAAGATGTGAAGGCTTTGGGGAGACCTTGGAGCACCTTCAAGTACCTTAAGGAGGCCAATAAGAGAGTTGAGGAGGGACTTCTTACAAGGGCACAGAACAAGGGAGAATGGCTTTAAGCTGAAGGAGGGTAGATTTATGTTGTGTATTAGGAAGAAATTCTTTATTGTGAGTGTGGTAAGCTGCTTGAACAGGTTTCTCACAAAAGCTGTGGATTCCCCATCCCTGGAAGTCTTTAGGACCAGGCTGGATGGGGCTTTCCATGCTTTCATGGCAGGAGGGATTGGAATGAAATGGTCTTTAAGGTCCCTTCCAACCCAAACCATTATATGATTCTATGATTTTATATTTCTATTAAAGTTACTTTCACTGGAAAAGACATGAGCAGTGTTGAACATAAGTGCAAGGGTGGATGCCTAAATTATTTCCAGGTTTTCAGGGCTTTTTGACATAGTCTCTGATTTGATGTCATGCAGTTCTGGTGCTACTGTTTATGTTTCATCAGGTCACATAATCAAAACTACATATTTGGAAAGAGGATGTTCACTAGAGTTCCTTCTCCTCCAAAAAATAAACACTAAAAAGAAACAAACTTGCTGTCTCTATAAATTTAAAACAAACAAAGCAAACACCCTAGAAGACATATGTGTTTAGTGTTAAAAATTTTAAGCCTCTCCTTGCATTGTAACACTGGACAGGTGGTTATGTCAGATAGGTGTTTATAAATTTAAATTATTTTTAAAATATACTTTTATGGTATTTGCAATCATGTAATTAATGTTATTTAAGTGATACTGAAGATACTGCAAATAGAATTTAACTGAGTTTGGTCTCTGAACATTTTGATGTTCTTGATCTAAATGTTCAGATTTATTTTTGGATTGATTCCAAAGTGAAGGATAGGGCATAAAGGAAGCTTTAGCTTCACAAATAGTTTAAGTTATGCTATATCATTCTCCAGATTATTGGAGAATTTATCCCTACCTTCCTATTACATTTGTATGCCTCCACAGGAGTGTCCTACCTTGGTGGTGTAATCTATTTTCTTAGCTCTTGGCTGTTCAGAGGTATGAGAACATCACAGTCTGTCCATATTTAGCTATTTGTAGCATTATTACATCTTAACGGTTTGCCTTGAGAGAAGTGGACATATAAACTCATCTCATGCAAACGTAGGTATCTTAAGGCCAGTTGAACTGAGCTCTTAAAGTGTCTGTATCTCTTTGTGGACTAGTTTAGCTGTGTGCTGCTACACTGTTTTCTGTCATGAGTCCCTCCTCTGAGATTTCTGAAGCGTGAAATCCACTTTCAGTACTTACTGTCATGTGTATGTCGTGTAAAATAATGGTTATTTTGCCAACTATTTAATGGGTAGGTGATTTTTTTTTTTTATGATGGGGTTGTTTTTAGGTATGTACATGCATAGGCAGCCCAAAACATAGTTTGGTGATGGCATGTTTGAACCAAATGAATTTTTACAACTACTCCTTCACAGTGTATTCAGAAACTACTGTTCAACTGATCAACATACAATGTCCCATTAAAGTAAAATTCTTCTCTTGTAGTGTAAAGATGCTTCAGAAACTGGAATTGTTTGCTTTCTAGTGGTATTAGCCTTTGCAAAGTGATGCAAATTATTATTAAAATCTTGATTGGTTTAAATGTTTTCACCAAGACATTCTTGTAATTATTTTCAGTTCCACCTTAAATCTTGAGAACTCTTCTTGTCCAGATAAACTATGGATATGCCATTCAGGTGTTTGAGAATGAGTAGAAGCAAACAAAAAAAACACAGGGCAGACTTCCTTTCTCCATCTTATGATGGTTTCTGAAAATAAAGGAAAACATCTCTCCTAGTGAGTGCATTTAAACCCATCCCAGCACCTGCGATCATGCATTCAAGCCCACTCCCATTTTACTTAGGTGCTGCAAGAATAACTAAGCATGTCTTCTGATTCATGAGGAGTTGTTTTATACTGATCCTCAAAAAAGCCAAAAGAACTGGAGCTGTACTCCAACATTCATAATGAACATAGAAATAGCATTTTAGCAAGTTCAGACAATGACAAGAGAGCATTACTATTATTCCAGTATAGCTCTACTGTGTGAAGGTACAGTTCTTGGGCCTATGACTTCCACTGGACTTCAGTTAATACAGAGAGGGAGGAGGGCTTCTGCTACTATGGATTAAAAAAATAAATCTAGCATTTTGTGCAACAGATAAGTTATGCTTCTGCAAATAATGTATTTCTCAGAACCCTTATCAAAGTCACATCATGACAAGAAAGTTTACATTTTGCCTCTCAAGTTAATAACATCTCTGTATTTATAAGAAAATAAGATCTCTTTCATCAGAAGTGTAAAAACATTTATTAGCACGTCCTGTATCTATCCTATTAGCTGTCTTTCTCAGTATGAGGTTTCTCGGGAATCTTGTTCTGCTCTCGTGTGTGGTAATGATTAGTTTATTTATAAAAAGATATCAATAATATTCTTCTGCTTTGGTATTTATGCCTCATGTAAGGGTTCTTTGAATATCCATCGATTTTCTGTTAGAAGTTAATGGGTATGAAAAATTCTTTGATGATGTACAATCCATCTCCTCACGTTAACTTCTCCTAGACCTAATTACTTTAATCTATGCTTCATCAGCAGTATTTGCTTGTAGCCAGCATAAAACATCCTCTTCCACATAGTTTTTAAATATATATATATATTCTATACATCCAGTAAAGTATATTATACCTAAAATTAACCTATACTTAAAATATTTCAGGAGGTCCATTTCAATGTATGGTTCATAGCTCACAGGCCAAGTATATTGGAGATAAGAAGCACTTAGTTTAATGACTGAAAAGGAAAGTTTCTTGTGGTGCTTTTGCTTTATTCTTGCTTTCATGGCTGATATTTGTTAAGTTTTGGGTTTATGTTCTTTTTATTAGTTATTTTCTTTCAAATGTATGTTGAGGCCACAAGGTTTTCCTGAAATAACTGTCTTTATCATAAAACCAGCCCAAAAGAAGGACTTTTACAGAAACAGATGAGCTGTGGGCTTAGGGGAGAGGTGGGAGCCAGCTACCGTCCATATCACACTTTGAAAATAACAATTTTTAAGCTAGAAAGAAGACCATCTGCAGAACCAACAACAGAACAATAGATTGTATTTTATTTTCTTTACTCAAATATTTTTTTCTTTTTTTTTTCTTAACAGAGAAAACAGGGGATAAGTACCTACTTTTTCTCAACACAGAAGAAACCACTGTTTTAGAGCAAACCGATTTGTAATTCTTTTCATTTTCCAGGTTCCATAAATGTGTGGCAATGTTTTACACAATTATATGGTGCGTGGAAATAAACACTTTGGGCCATACTTTTTTTTCTTAGTTATGCAGAAGAAAAGTTATAAATCTCACTTCTTTCCTTTGTCAGGTATACAAATATTTTTTTAAATTGTTTCCCACCAAAGGTGCACAATCGGAGCTTGTTAGGTAGCCAGTACTCTAATTTGTATATACTTCCATGATAAAATTTGTCAAATGAAATGAAATATTTTAGACTGTATTGCCTGATACATGTTTTTGTTTGTTTGTTTGTTTGTTTTTTTAACTAGTGAAAAAGGCCATAGATTTTAAATCTAGAGGATTTAAATTGTTTCCAGGGAAAGACAACAGCAACAAGTTTTCTATCTGTGAGTGTACTCCTTTTTTGTTACTTCTTCCTAGTGCAAGAGTGAAGTTTGTGCTGTGTTGTTTGTGTGTTTTCAAAATTATTTATGTATTTCTATTAGAACTGGTTTCTCCAGTCTGCATGGTGAATTTTTAAATATGGTTCTACTCTAAAGGCAGTCTTTCTATAAATCTGGCATTGTAGAAGGACATGTCATTTCGTCAGTAATTTCAAACTGAATTTACAGTATTTGCAAGGAAATAAATATTCAGCCTCTTAGGTGTCAGCTGTAGACTTACCTGTGAACAGGAGATCTGTTATTTTAATTGAACATTAGCATCAGAAGCCTGTGCAAACCAAAGCCTATCCTCATTTACAAATGTACAACCACATTTTTTTTTTTCAAGAGACACATATGAGGTCACTTTTTGAAATTTTTTTTTTAATTCATTAGTTTGACATTTTCAAGTGTTTAACTTAGTAGTTTTAAAAATTCTGGAGATGTTTGGTGCCTTCAATTTTAATTACAGAAATTAGAAACTGAAAGAGCTTGACATCTCAGTGGACCAATTCTTTGTTAAATCATAAGGGGGAGTCAGGTGACTTTCTACCACAAATTAAATAAGTGGATCTCCAAATACATTAAAAGGATACTTTTGCAAAAGAATGTGCCATTTTTATAGAGTTCCTTTTTGGAATAGAACCACATTTTAAATATATATGTCATTAAATGAAATGAACTAAATGTTTAGACTATGTCTGATTATACTACATTTCATTATTCTTCACAGGAGTGAAAGAACTTGTTTTTGAAGCGCCTTGGGCTGGACATGTTTGCACTGATTTTTTTGTTAAAAAGTGTCAATGATGAATTCAGTTTCCAAAATTTAGCAGGACACATTAGCATAGGTTTGAATTTTTGGTGTTAGATTTTAAACTGTCAGCAAGTCAGATATGATTTCTTTTTATAGAAAGATGTCTTCAAGCAGCAAGACCCTTTAAAATTTACCAAGTCAGAAAAAATAAAGCAAAACACACTTCTGTTCCATTTTTGTAATGTTACGTATTGCCATATTCAACTTGTAAACTGCATCACCTAAATAGTTCTGTAAGGCACTTCTGGTTTATTTGAAAACTTTGTATCAAGATATTTAAAAACAAATACCCTTTTCATGCATATTAGGTAAATGGAAAGTAGAGTGATTATACAACGAGAAATAATACTAAGATAATTACAGTAGTGTTTATAAAGTACATCACTGAGGTCTTTTTCTGATGTCCCATCTGTGATTTTATAGTTATAAATGAGAATAATACAATGGATGATAAAAGAGATTTGTTTCCCTATACATTTATTTTGGACTAACCATTATATTTTCTTCTATATAACTGTAATAGAAATTCCATATTTATAATGAAGTACAAGACACTTATGATATCCAAAGCTGATTGTTATGAAATTAGTGGTGAAATTTATCAATATATTTTGAAGGTCTTTATATAATATCATACATATAAATTATATTATATTCTATGTAAAGCTGAAAACTTTTTCATCTTTTTTTATTGATTATGCAGAATAGATTATCTATATGAGTCAATAATAAGTGAAGGTGAATCTTGGTGATTTGTAACTTTAGTGATCATAATCTTGTCATAAATAGATAACTAAGATTTTAGGTTGTAATCTAGCATTTGGTTAGCTAGTCACTTTGGTAACTGAGGAATTGAAGAGACAGTATTTCATGACATGGTTATGTGTTTGGCTCTTGACTAGATCATTTTCTCATTGTGGTCTCAGCTGAGTCTGTACTTGCATTACAATGACAGATAAGGTCCTTTAAAAAAAACAGTGTTTGTCATTCAACTTAGTGGAAATAAGTGACCTATTTGACATTATGCCTTGTATTAGCAATGTCTTTAGAAATTTTCATCTAGCATTCTCATCTGTATGTCCTTTGATTATTTTACAACTTTTTTTTTCCAATGCATCAGTTATATAACATTCAATACTAATAGGTGATTTGCCCAGAGGAAAGCCAGACTGGTGATATTGGATATGATGATACACTTTGAAACAAGTATGCATCAACTTTATTTTAGAAGTGTTGACTTTAACAAATTACTTCACTGGGGGATTTAATTCAATCAGGATTAGAACTCTGGAATTTCTTGCTCCCAGTTTCTTGACCAGACCATGAATGAATGCTTTCCCTAGATGCCTTTAATTTGCTACAGGAAACCATTTCATTGCTTATTGTCATATGAGCATCTGGGGTATAAAACAAATATCTGTGGAATTACATGGAGCTGTAGACTGAAAAGTAAAGCATTATGTCTGTAAAAGTAACATCAACACAAAAGTCATTAAATGTGCAGCTATTTTTCACTAAGTACTTAACAGAAATCAGATTGGTTTTAAAATTATATAAATGCATTTTAGAATTGGAACCAAATCAGAAATTTGTTTACTGGCTTCTACCTATACCATTTTCTTTTGTATTTTTACTGTAGTATATGTTTTAATTTTTTAAAATTTAATTATTTTATTGATTTTCTTTAGCATAAACCTTTATACTTTTATTTATGAATATTAATAAATCCATATATTATAATTTAAAAGTATTTTGTAGAGTATTTCTCGGAATGAAACTGTATACAGAAGATATAAAAAAAATAGGATTTTCAAGCTTCTATTTTTAGTAAAATTTAAATGTATAATAGTTCTTGTGCCTTGATATCTAGTAGAATATTCTTATTTATATTTATATTTATTTGCTCTATTACCTGTATATGGGGAAACAATGTACAAAAAATAGTTATTTGAACTACTAAAACATAATTTATATTAAATATAAATAAGTCTGTTTAAATAATATTTTTCTTTTATTTTTTATGGTAAAGAATGTCTTCTGTGTGCATTGATATATGATGCATGGCCAAATGGCACCACTGTAATCTGGAATATTATTATCAGGCATTATGAATAATTTCCTAACTATAGTTTTAATATATATTTAATGTCAGAAGATTTTTAATGTCTTCTATATATATATAAAGGCTAATTATGATGATTCTGGATTTCTCATGTCTTATAATGAAGCACCCAGATATTTCAAAGAGAGAGTTAATTCTAAATGCTTATCCATCAAGATAGCCTTGTGACATGCAGTTTATGGAATAGTAGCTGTCAGAAATATATTCCATATATTCCATATATATATTCCATATATATATTCCAACACTAGCATGAACTTGGGTTTTTACAGCTAATATGCTTTCATCACATGCATAAGTATTGGCAGAGAAAAAGGCTGAAACCTGAACCAGGAAGAGTCCTCCTGGCCCAGAAGTGCCCTGAATACAGAGATCCAGATGAACAGAGATTGTCTTGGTTTGCTATTAGAGCAACCTTGATCACGTTAGAGGTATTTTGGGACAGAGGAGAGTAAATACTGTGGATCCAGCTGATGAGGGCTGAGCTTGAGTGGTTTTCAGAGCAGCATGCTGATGTTATTTTTAAACCTATGCAACATTTGGATTTGGCCTTTGGCTTCCTCAGGGTTACTAAACCAGCTCTTCCCTTTCTGTACTTGTGAGACATTTCAAGGCCGGAAGAACACTCCCAAGTGTTCCGAATTATATTCTTCTTCATTAAAAGCTGAAATTTAATGAATACTGTTTAGAAGTATAGTTAGAATATACATTTTTTAATCCATGTACATTCTATTTACAGTGTAATGTGGTTGCCCTAATTATATACAAACTATTTCCTTGAAGGAAAGTAAAAATCTAATACTGCAAATCCATTGGCCTAGTTCATCAGTAAAAGATGAATAAAGGTTAAAATCTTTGTGCTTAGTATAAATCTCTTGACTTCATGTATTTCATACATATCCTCTTGTATTTTTTTTTTAATTATTATTCTATCAGGCCATGAATTTACCAAGTAACAGCAGGCTAACTTCCTTTGATAATTTTTTGTTTGTTTGTTTGTTTGTGGTTTTTTGGAACTCTGCTACCTCCTGGGTCAATGAAATTCAAAAATTAAATATAATAATTCGTAGAATTATTTTGAATTAAAAGTATTTTTGTAAGATGTAATTTTGCAAGCTGTAAAAATTACAAGAAAGTATGTAATGCAAAGAAAAACAAAAAGTATGTGAAGAGGTAGTTGAATATGCTGAGGGATATGCTGAGGGTTAGATTGCTACATATAAATTTCTGGAAAAACACATAGAATGATTCACAGGAAGTTTCTCTCTGAAGATCTGTTTTAGTTTATTGTAAGCAAAATGTATGCAAATCAAACTGGCATTTTGAGTTTACCTTCAGATCACCATATTTTGGGAATGTATACATTTTCAATACTGATTAAGGACAATTCTCTCAGCAGGAGATTATGCATTCGAGTTTTATTATAATTCAAGGAGAAAAGGTCAGCTCTTAGTGGAGATGACATTTATTAGCGTATATTTGGAATAAAATCTTATGTCCCTAAACCTGATGAACACTCCTTTAAATGTTAATATTCCTAAAGGAATAATAATAAAATTTCCATATGGATTCAATAGTATTACAAACAAACAAAATAGTTTATTAATACATCTTGTTTAGGAAAAGAAAATCAGAAAATACATGATTTGCTTATTATAGGGAGGACAAACTTATCTGTTGAAATTAGTTTATATTGGTGATTATATTCTGTAAAAAAATCCATTTTAAAAGACCTAAAATGGAAAGAATATACTTTTTATATTTGTTAATTGCTTAACTCTGTATTTTCTAAAAACTATATTATTTTATCTCTTCTTTTTTGTTGTTTATTTTATTTTGGTTTTTTGTTTTTGTTTTTGTTTTTTCAGTAAATGAGGGAGGGATTAAACAGGCGTCCAATTTGTGTCCAGATCCTGGAGAACCAGAAAATGGAAAACGGATAGGCTCAGATTTTAGGTAAAATATAAACCCTACCATTGTATAATTTCTCTATTACTGAACTTTGAAAATGTATCTGCTAAAAATGTCTTACTGTTGTTGGGTACTCTTTCAAAACTGACCTCAGTAAAAGTGAACTAGAATTCTGTGTAAAATTATGTAATGCAGTATAGCCTGTACTTAGTATGCAAAGAAGATAGAGCATCTACTTGGAAGAGAGAATATAGTTCCGATAATCTGGCAAAAATTGGATTGAAGGTAAGTTAAAGTAATTTTCTCATGTAAATACTGTATTAGCTTTACAAATATTGAGTATGCATGTAGTACTGGAGATTTTTGGGAAGGACAAAGCAAAACTGAATGCAACACAACTGAAACCATTAAAACCTTAGAGAAGACTCTGAGAGAAGACAGTAATAGAGAATACTGCATTGTCTACAGCATGTTTTTCAGGAACCCAGAAATTTGATACTTTTCCTCAGAGTGGTTTAGCAACCTAAATGCATACTACTTTTTTTTTTCATTATTTCTTACATAGTCTCCTCTATTCTCAGTTGTCTTTCAAGTTCCTTGTCTTGTAAGGAAAAAAAGGTTTTCAATACTCTTTCAAAACATTCTACTTTCTTTTTCTCAGTAAACAAATATGACTCCTAATTTCAATATCAACAGTGATTGATGAGTAGAGAGACACATACATAATCACTTTTTGAAAATGTTTTGAATTCATTTTAATCTCTTTTCTATTTGAGTTTCTGACTTGCTTCCCTTTCAATTGTTGAACATTTCTTTTAAATGTGTTAACATTCATATTATTTGATATTTGATATATAGACACTTTAGACTATTTGATATATAGATACTGTATAGAAAGGATAAATCTGAAGCTATTTTCTTGTTTCATATGATATGCTAATTTCACATTATCATTCTGTTTACAAATCTCTTCAAAACACTTATGAAATTATGATAATTTTTACATAATTTCTCGTACTTTTCTCTGTGTGTTTTGTTTTGTCTTTTCTCCTCATAATCAAGCAAAACATAAAATTGACAATGGCTTTCTAAGTAAATGTGCTAGTTAGCAGTCACTTATAATTTCTTAGTTATTATAGTCTCCCTATTTCTCTAGTTTTGAGATAAGAAAAAGTTCAATGTGCACCAGAGAAAGCTTTACAACAAATTTTATAAAAATGTCATTTCTGCTGTTAGCTGGCAAAAAAAACCCTCAATATTTTCAGAGAAAAAAATAAACTAACTGTATTTGACTGTCATGCTTTCTAGAATAATTTTTAGACCAGTGTTTTGTATTATAACTTAAAAAATATGGCTTGAGAGTGAAAGCCTTTGACAGAGAAGCTGCCAGTCCTTTTCTATTGGTATCTCTGCATGTTATCACTGAAAGACCTACTTGCCAAGACTGTTCTAGTTAAATGTATATGAGGAGCAGCACTCGAAGAAGATATGATGATGACTGCCCTGTTGGTGCACTGGTGTGGCCTCACCTTGAATATTATGGCAGTTTTGGACACCACAATATAAGAAAGATATTAAGTTATTAAAGAGTTTCTAAAGGAGGAAAACAAAGATGGTGAAGGGCCCTGAGGGGAAGCTGTATGAGGAGTGGCTGAGGGCACTTGGTCTGTTCAGCTGGAGAAGAAGCGACTGAAGAGAGATCTCATTGCATTTACAACTTCCCCATGAGGGGAAGGGGAGGGGCAGGCACTGATCTCTTCTCTGTGGGGGCCAGTGACAGGATCCAAGGGAATGGTATGAAGTTGTGTCAGGAGAGGTTTAGGTTGGATATTAGAAAAAGCTTCTTCCCTCAGAGGGTGGTTGGACACTGGATCAGCCTCCCCAGGGCAGTGGTCACAGCACCAAGTCTGACAGAGTTCAAGTGTTTGGATGACACTCTCAGGCACATGGTGTGACTCTTGGGGATGGTCCTGTGCAGGACCAGGAGTTGGACTCGATGATCCTGGTGGGTCCCTTGTAACTTGGCATATTCTGTGATTCTGTGATCATGCCCTCATCTTTCTAACCAAATTGTTAGGTTTTAATTTAGCATTACTGTTCACTGTGCACTGAGATGATGTGACTATCAGGCTTTCCTATTTCAAATTAATTTATGAGAAAATGACAGGAAAAGGCATTCAAATTACTGAACAATAATATACAAAATATACAAGTATCAGAGTCAATTTTTTTTTTAGTTTTTCTTTTCCCTAATTTCTGGCTAATCTTGGCGACTTTTTTTTTCTCTTTGAAAAAAAAAAAATCCTCAAATTATCTGTGAGGGAAGATCAGCTTTTGCATCAACTCTCATGAATGTGATAATGCTTAAATGCACAACATTATGATAAATCCAATCCCATCATAATGGAAAAAAATAATTAACTAGAACATTTCCAATACAAATGAAAGAACATGGCTTACACATGCAGTATCCACTGGAAGTGAAAAGAGTGAAAGTGAAAAAATGTGTTCAGTTTAATGAAATTTTTGGTGAACAAAGAAAAAAGTAAATAAGCTTTGGTTCAAAACATAATAAACAGATGATGCAGCAGATATATTATTATGCTCTCGGTCTTATGAGGTATAATTCTTGGTAGCAGGAATGTTTATTTTGGTAAGGAAGTATTTTTCAGCTTCCACCAAAGAATGTGTTTTCAGATCAAACTGCTCTGCTTTTTTTTTTCTTTTTTTTAAATTGATCTTTATTTTAATCACTTCTTGACACTAGTATGGAACCAACTTTTTTACAAAGTAAGAAACAAAGCAAAACAAACTATAAAATCCCAACAAATTAGCACTTAACTGATCCTCTCATTATTAAGGGAAGATTCTAGAAAAAAAGTCTAAAACACTCCTGATTTTAAGGGCGGCCTTGCTTCAAGGTTTCTCTAACAGATTGCAGAGCAGTAATAGTTTCTGAAAGCACAGGCTTCTGATCAGCCTCAGTGCCATCTCAAATTTATGCTCAAATGCTGTCCCCAACTAAATTCTTGCAACTAAATATGTGAATTTTAATGGTTTGGTTTCTTTCAAGATAAAAACAAACTGGTCTGGGTAGTCTTCTTTGAATAAATCCCATTTAGTGCAACACCTCTTTAATAGGCAGGTGCATTCTTTCCACTGTTTTGTGGGAGCCGCTCTTTATAAAGCAAAAACCTTTTATTTGGAAATAGTGGGAAGAGATATACACATATGTGCACAATTTGTAGCCACTTTGTTGATAGGCCTTGAAAAGGTAACAATTACTCCTTTGGTTATCTTTCTCTTACTTCTTACTTATCTTTCTTACTAGGGATAAATAAAATGGTTTCCTATCTAAGGCTTGTTAAATGTCTTATGAATGTGAATGTTGAGATTTGTACTTGTAAAGATCAGCATTTGTGCACGTTAGTAAAACATGAACATTTATCTCAAGTTGAAAACATACTTTGAAAAAAGATCTTACGGGCAACAAAAACAGATTGAAAATTTTCAGCAGATTCATTAAAATTCCTTTTTATATTAACCTGATTTCAACTGTTGCCACTATCATAATGGTTGCTCAATTGCTTCATAAGATTCCAAAGTAAGAATGTTGCAAATTTGTTAAAATAAATAAATAATACATTTACATTTGTTTGAAAACATCCAGTACTATAGAAAATCTTTTCTAGGTTGTCTTATATCTGACAGAAAAAATAGCACACTATATAAACACTATATAAACATTACCTGCTCTCAGCACATTCATTTGTTCTTACATGGTTCTTACACAGATTTACAAAACCTGTAATGCAAACTCACAAGCTGCAGCATTTCATGATATTCTTTGGGACCTGGAACTACATTTTGGATATTTTTTCCCAATATGAAAATTCTCATAAAAATATCTAATGTGAAAATTTCCCATGGATATATTTTGAATTTTAAAGGCTTTGTTTCTGATGATAGATGCCTATTAGAGCATAACAGGTTTTGCAAGTTGAATAAAGTCAAAAAGACTTATAGCTGCCAGCTTTTCCTGTACTGAGAAAAATATTTTACCTCAGAAAGTAAACTTCCCCTCCCTGGAAGTTTCTTAAAATTTTAGATGTACTGGTGAGTATTCTGCTAGAATATCTGATTTTACTTTAGCTGTCATACAGTAAAACACACATCTTTTCCACGTGTCCAATTTTAGAATCAATGCTACTATTGAAAATATAAGAAAGATGTAATAAATAGAGAAGGTTTTCATGTCAGAATTGTTGCTTTTTAATTTTTTTTTGTTGTTTTCTATTTGTTTGGTTGGGGGTTTTTTTGTTTTTTTTTTTCTTCCAGTGGAATAAACATACCCTGACTGAATTACACTTGGACAGGTGTTTTATTACAAAGCAAACATGTTCCTCCACCACCATTCCAAAGTTCTGTCTTAGTGAAATGAATGAATGAGCCCACCTCTATTCCTCTACCTCTGTAGTGTGGTCCAACTAGTATTTAAAGATGAGATTCTGATCAAACTTGGATCACAACAAAGCAGTGAATGCTGTTAGACAGCCACAAAAAAATGTTACTGTAATCTTTAAAATACATATTCCATTGACAGAAGGAAGAATATGAAGTTTATATTAAGGAAAATTTATTTTACCAATGGGTTGACTTACAGTATAACTAAAGAAAAATATCTTCTTTCATTTTATATTATAAATTAATTTATAGTTATTTTCTTTGGATGAATGACCTTGAAGTGAAACATTGATTGACTAGATTGGCTAGAAGTTTCAGAATTTTCCTTAAATCTTCTCTGACTCACATACCCTTCTCTGCAGATATGCAAGGTGAGAATCTAGATTCTGACACTTCAAGTAAAACTTCTTGAAATTTTAACAAAACTTGATTTGCAGCATGAGATATAAGGTTCATTCGTAGGGGATCAGTGCATTTATCACTTTTCAACAGTTAAGTAGTTCCTTTGTCAAGCACAAGTGTCTGACCATACAAGCTTTGAAAGATTGAAGATTCCACAAGAGTCTGAATATGCTGCTCCAGCTGTGCCCTGCTTTATTGAAAGAAATTTCTTGTAAAGTAAAATCGGAATCTTCAAAACTGTCCCTTGTATATTATCTGCCACATTTAGAAAAGTTTGGCTTTGTAATGGTTCTTGAAGTAAAGGTCTGCTATTAGATAGTACCTTAGCTTTCTCTTTGTCAGACTGATTAAGCCTAGCTGACTCACCTTTTAATGTACGTCATGTGCTCTAAGCCTCTGACTAACCTGCGAACTCTTGAGTTCTTACCAGCTTAGCAGCTGAGTAAAAATTTCACTTGATCTGCTGCCACCACTTGTAATGCAGTTGAGTATATAGTTTGTTCCATTCAGGATGAGAACAAATTATTGATCAATAGTGCAGAACTTTGTACCTCTACTTGTTGAGTTTCATGAGATTTCTGTTGGACCAGTGCTGAACTTTTGTCAAGTGTCTGGATTGAAGCTCTGCTGTTCAGTGCGTCACCTGCTTTTCCTACTTTTGTATGTTCCATACATCCACGGATCCATAAATTCTGTCTCACTGTCAAGGCTGAGGATGAAAATATTAAACAGTGTAAGATCCCATATTGATTTCCTAAGGCTCAGCTTATTACAGGACACTAGCTGAATATAAAGCCATTGATTCTCCCCTTTGAGCTCAGCTGCCAGGCCAATTTTGAATATATATATATATCTATTCAGTGCATATTTTGTCAGCTCTCAAAAATTACTGCTGCAAGAGGTGCTGTCAAAAAGCTTGCTGATGTTGAGCACTGTTACACTGAACACACATCTACCAGTGGTCCACGTAGCCAGTCATTTTGGCATAGAAGACAAGCAAGTTTATCTCAATTATGATTCATCTTTGGTATATCTGTGTAAGTTATCTTAATTTTTTGTTCATGCTTCCCTGGAGCACATGTTCTTTCCAGAAATTGCTGTAAGGTTCCTAGCTTCTCCTTGCTTTTCTTAGAAGTTCATGTAATGATAGCCTTTCTACAGTCACCAGGAACTTCTCATCACAACAATTTTTCACAGATTATACCAACCTTGCACAGATACAGTCATGTTTTTCATCACCCTTTGGTGAAAGTTCTCTGGCTTCCTGCCTTTGAACACAGACATCTTTAATGTATTGCGCCCCAGTATTGGCTTTCCCTTTTCCTCACAAATCTTTTTGAAGATGCCTAGGAGCACCTGTGCTGTAGAAATTGATGCAGAAAAGCCATTTAGTACTTCTGCCTTTTCCATATTGGATTTCAACACCACAAGGTTGCCTCATCCATTTATTAATGAACCCCCATCGTATATGAACTTTCTTTTGTGACTAATATACGCACAGGAACTCTTTTCCATACTAATGTGCCTTACCAGTCTTAACTCTAGCTAGGGGCTTATCCAAAGAGTCTAATTTAGTCACCCAGGGACTACTAAATTAGTAGCTCTGGTTCAGAAAGTTCATTAATCATAAATGATTGAAATATGATCAGAAGATGAACTATAAGTGTTTGCTGTATTCTAAAGATTTTCTCTAAGCATTCACGTTTCATCACTTTCAGTTGTTAGCATTCTGGACTAAATAAGCCCAGTCTGGCCTTTGGCTGCATCCACAGACTTTTTGCTGAATGTATTTTGCTTTTGAAATTTGTGGGAAATTTTCATGCTGTCCTTTAGATTTTTCTTTTTTTTTTTTCTTTTGGTGATGACTATAATATAGAAAAATGAACAATTTCATAGCTATATCATGCTGCAGTTCTCTTGTGATTTACAAAGTAGATATAGCCACACATTTAGGAGGGTTCATCTTTTAAGCAGTTTGGGTCAAAAGTAAGTAAAAAAAGCAAACTGCCCTTATTTTTCCACGCTACTTTTGGTCACTTGTTCCAACATTCTGTTTTCGGAATAGTCTGCCAGTTTTCTCTGCCCATAATTCAGAGGCCGACTACTCCAGGGATAAGTTCCCTAAAACCAGCTTCCATGATCTGATATTCTCACTTCACAATTTTTGGTTCTGTAAAATACCAGCAGGCTGTGACCAAATCTCTCATGTGTCCTCCTGCAGTACCACTGGATATGCAATAGATACCATCAGTTTTATCCTATCAAGATTTTTTTTTTCTTTGTGCTATAATACCATCGTCAAATTAATTGGGATTCTGTCAAAGGAAAAGAAAATGAAGAAAAAAATACTGAAACTGCTGCTGTCACCACACCATACAAACCCTCATCAAATCCATGGCCCAGTGCACTAGAGAAAAACTGATTTTCACCTTTTTTAATCTTTTGGAATCTTCACCATATTCACCTCATGCGCCTCAAGCACTCTCCTAGAGAGGAAAGTGACACTTTACCCCCTTGTAATCAAACTTCCATGTTATCAAACTTCTTTTAGAGGAAGATGGGTTTTGAACTGAATTCTTGTATGTCACAGATTAGAGACATTGGAGAAAAAATATAATCATCAGAAACAGGGATCTCTCCTACTACACAATTTTGAAAGAATTGATGGTTTTTTCATTTCTAAAAGAAGATATAGATAGATAATGACAGCAAAATGTTAAAAAATGGTAATCTTGACTAGGCTTTTAAGTTACTGAGAGACAAATTTTCTTAATTTTTTTTACGAGCTCTGTTATTGTGTCTTTTTTAGGTGATCTCTGTCTCTTCCATTTTCTTTCTTAGACTCATGTTTTATCATTTGCTTATTTAACTAACTTTTGTAGGTCTAACTCACATGGCATATATGTCACTGATTTTGTAAATTCTCCAATCTCACTCTGTTTAAGAGTCCAGTACACTTACAGTCATATACATCAAATATCAGTTTAATATCAAAATTTATTTGGACAAGTAAAATGGACTTCATATTGTGAGGCTTATTTATACTTTTGGAGTTGATAACAATAATTATCATACTTGTAGTCTCCATAATCATTCAGAGCTCAGGAATTTTTGCCAGCTAGTTTTGTTACCATGAGTTCAATGTAATTCATAAATGGTTTACTTCCTGCTCAGTATTTCCTCTTTAAATCACTTTGTGATCAGTTAAAGGAAATATATTTCCATGTTATTTTTTGTCAGGTGCTCCTTTTTTTTTAATAATAAAAGAGATTCTTATTTTCTCAACATGGTTTTCTAAAGCAGATAGATTATTGTGAAAATCTAATCTTGAGAAAGTTATTCATGTCTTCCCAATTGCTACCTTTTGAACTTTCCTAACAATATAGTCCCTGTAGTTGCTGTGCATAATTTTTAACATTAGTGAAAGGTAATTTTTGTGTTTCACAATTTTGAAATTGCCTCCAACTCTGTGATCTGCCTTGTGACTCTTGTTTCTCAGTCTCATATAGATTTTCAACCTTACATTGCTAGGGTCTTTCCATTTTTTTTACTTTTTTATTTTCTTAAGTTTTTCACTTTTCTAGCTTCCTCTGTTTTTTGTGAACTCTGCATATCTTCTTTATCCCATTCACTCACTTGACCTCCAAACGACTGTTTAAAAGAGGCAAACCAGTTCTGGCCACAGAGGGCTGAACACTGAGCACTGTCAGGCTGGTACACAACCTTCAACCTTTTACTGCTGAGAGCATAAATGACTAGATTACATGTTTGTATTGTTTGTCAGGACCATCATATCTAAAAGAATGGAAAAAATGGACTTGTATCTATTTCTAAGAAATGCTTCTTTTTATGTAATTGTTTGGTTTTAGCTTGGGAGCAACAGTACAGTTCTCCTGTGATGAAGATTATGTGCTTCAAGGTTCCAAAAGTATCACCTGCCAGAGGATAGCTGAAGTTTTTGCTGCGTGGAGTGATCATAGACCTGTGTGTAAAGGTAAAGAGGAATTGTTGCCCTTACAGTGATTTTTCCATTATCTATCTATCTATCTATCTATCTATCTATCTATCTATCTATCTATCTATCTATCTATCTATCTATCTATCTATCTATCTATCTATCTATCTATCTATCTATCTATCTATCTATCTATCTATCTATCTATCTATCTATCTATCTATCTATCTATCTATCTATCTATCTATCTATCTATCTATCTATCTATCTATCTATCTATCTATCTATCTATCTATCTATCTATCTATCTATCTATCTATCTATCTATCTATCTATCTATCTATCTATCTATCTATCTATCTATCTATCTATCTATCTATCTATCTATCTATCTATCTATCTATCTATCTATCTATCTATCTATCTATCTATCTATCTATCTATCTATCTATCTATCTATCTATCTATCTATCTATCTATCTATCTATCTATCTATCTATCTATCTATCTATCTATCTATCTATCTATCTATCTATCTATCTATCTATCTATCTATCTATCTATCTATCTATCTATCTATCTATCTATCTATCTATCTATCTATCTATCTATCTATCTATCTATCTATCTATCTATCTATCTATCTATCTATCTATCTATCTATCTATCTATCTATCTATCTATCTATCTAATTAAATTAATATTTTGTAAATACTGAAAGTTTCAATCCCAGTGTCCTTACTTTCTTAGTAAAAAAGGACGTCTATGATGTTTTGTTTAACATGAGTTTTGTATTTCAGTATGCTTATTTTACTTGGGAACTGTTATTAAATTTGCTTCACAAGGAGCTGATGAAAATTTATCACATGCTAACATTAAGACTTACCAAGATGGATTTCAAAATTGCAGTCATTTAATATAAAATCAGTAGTTTATGAAGCGTCTTCATAGCATTTTTTAAAGCAGATGAAAAATTCTTGAGTTTAGGACTAATAAGGAAAGAAGTTAGTCTATACCTGCTTTTGACCCTGCTGGCATAGGTAAAGGGCCAAAAATCTAGTAAGAGAAGAAAAGCACAAAGAAATTTTGCTGGATATATTTGATAACCAAATACAATGGCAAGTAGTATGATGGATACCTGAATCAAGGAATGAAAGTATTTGTGTGTACATACATATTATATATTTATATATATATAATGAAAATATTAGTGTGCACTTATACACAAAAATTGGCATAACCACAAAACCTAATATTGAAGAGTACAGTGTGTTCACAAAGAATATGTTGGTATGGGAAGCAGAAGGGACATTTATCTTGTAAGTCAAGCTGATGGATACTTATACTAATGTCTAGAAATAACTGCGAGATGTTTCTGAACAGTGCAAGAGGGAAAAAAAATCTGAGGGGTGGTATACAGATGGAGTATAGTAGAAATCCACAAGAGCTGGAAAAGTACACAGGTGATTTTTATATTGTATTAAAATACTGGGACAGTCTAAATGGGATTGGGATAAGAATGAAATGCTAGATGTAGGCTGGAATAATCAGTTACACAAATCTCAGATGAATTGAAGCAGAGTAAGCGTTACAGCTACAGAAATAGGAGTTTACAATGGAGCATGCCAGCATAGGCTTCAATAATAGCGTATCATATAAAAAAGTTAAAGTGCAGTTGTACATATATAAATATATATAATCTTAACATTCTCTATCCCACTACTGTGTACAATATGTATATAAAATTTATAGAAATTATACACAGTGGTATGCACATATATAGCAGAATCAAATATGTAATGCACATAAATGAAACTTTTTTTTATAGTAAACCTAGTAAGGCTTTATCTATTAGAGTTTTTCAGTGTATTCACATATCCTAAATTAGATCCTTATTTTAGGATGGTAGTCTCCTAATCTTCCAGTGTAACCAGCTGGGTGTTGTATGCTTGTAGAAGGGTGTTCACACACAGAGCTCTCTATTGTCTTGTCTGTGGATAGCTCACTGGAGGAGGTTGTCAGACACGGCTGATTAAATCAAGGATCCTGTCTCCCACTTTAGGTGCCCAAAGCTATGTATTGTGAGTACCCCAGATTTTCTCCACTATGGAAATTAGGTCTCAAGAATAATGTGGACCATTCATCTCTCTTATGATAGAACAACTTTAGAATAACTTGCAATTTTCTTCATTAATTTATATAAATTATATTGTGCACACATCAAAAATCCTGCAGTAATTATACATTTTTCAAAAGTGATTTGTGAATATCAGTAATTAGTTGCATTAATATACTGCAATTGGTCAGGGTTCTAAACAGGAGCTTTCCAATTCTCTTAGATGCATTTGATTTGACATCATAAAACCTCTGGACTTGTCCTCATATAGCATATGAGTGACTGAGAATAACAGCCTGCCAAAAATGAAAGAATAGCTCTTTAGGAGTTATCATGCAATGCCAGCTGGAACTGGCATAAGATCATATTCATGAAAGTGAACCTGGTAAAATTTTGAAGCATTTCTACCGGAAAAATACAGTAGGACTTTGAGAATGAAAACTGATACATCACTTCCAAAATATAAGCAAACATTCTAGATGAGCAGCATCTTTTAGACCTTAAGACTCATTTCCAGGAAAATTCTTCTCTTGAGTTTTGGCTGAATTCTGAATGCTTTGACTTCTAGAATAATTCTCTTATCACCTGAAGAAAATAGCAATTGCTTGAATATATGAATCTGGTAAAGATATATGGCAGAAAATCAAAGGTATTTGCCCAATTGTGATTTACAAGTGATATTGAAAAGAAATTAAAATTTGGAGCTATGAGAAAATGGCTTTGTTGCGGGCAAGCAAATAGATTAACATAAACAGAAGCTGAAAATTAACTCTTCAATTTCTGCCTTTTACTGGAATTTTAAATTCGATTCATCCTCTCAGACACTTGTGAGAGTTTTTTAGGTGGATATTTTCAAGGTTGATGTATCATAAAAGCCTAAAAATTTGTTCTGATTTAAATGGCCTTGTGCAAATCTTATAGCATACCATTGTTGGAGTACAGAAGAACAATGTCTTCCAATCCTTTCTGAGAAAGAGAAAAAAGAGTTAAAAGAAATGTCATGAGAATCTTTGCCCAACATTCATTACACTTTGAGTTATGATTGAAATCTGTTTTCTAAAAGATGAAAATTTCTTCAATTTTTAGATCTTTTGTATCCCAAGAAATGCTTAATATATATAACTGCAGCACCATAGCTGCTTTATATCAATGTCTCTGTGATTCAAGAGAGAAGGTTTAAACCCTACTTATTCTTTCCCATGATATTCAGTATTCCCTTACAGGGCAATGCCATTATTACAAATCCAGCTTCCTTAAACAGACAATTATCTACTTTATGAAACTATTTGCAAGTTGATAAATCTCTTCCTCTCATTTATGTCTCAGGAAATGAATCAGATAGATCTATTCACATTTGGCTCATCAGCCTTTTTATTTTCATGCCTGCCACTTCTGTTTTATGCTTGCTTGTTTTTTAGACCCTGTCCTGTGAAACATTATGAATGCTGCCTTTATAAGTCTGTTGGCAAGTCAGCAAAAAATACAGTATTTTGAAAAAGCTCACCTAATCTGTAGAAAGAAATAATTATTTGTAACTGAGAAAACTAAAGGAGATATATGATTTATGGTCTAAATCATGATCATCTAATTAATTATCATACTACAAAGTAATCTGGATTCTTAGTAGAAAAAGAATCAAGTGATACTATGTATATGAATTAGTTTCTGACCAATTTGGAACATAGGTTTTTTTGGTTTATATTGTTATTTTTGGTCAGTTCATTTCACTGACTAAAGTGATTTTCAAAACAGCAATGAATTGGATTCAGTATCTTTCATTTAGTAGGTTGTAAACATCAGTTTACAAATGGATAAGCAAGCAAAATGTACAGATTTTTGATTTTGCTTTTATAAATACCTTTACTTACCTATAGTACATTTTTGAAAAATCTACTTTTGCTTCACTTCTCTCTGAAATGCAGCCATATATCTGGACTAGCAATATATGTGTGTTTGTATGCACACACTTAGATCCAGGTAAATGCATCACTGATAAAAAGGGATGAAAGCTGTTCTAACAGGTCAGCTCCATTTCCTTACTGCTCCAGATGTATTTATTCCCAGAAGGTGCTTTTCTAACATTATGTATTTCTGAGAGAAGTGCTCTTAGATCTTACTTGAGCACTCCAGTGCTTCATTAGCCTTCCAAGTAGCAGATTTTCTAATTCAAATGTGAAGCTCTGTTGCTGTATTAAACAACTTCTTCCAACAGGTGCTTCTACATAAAGGGCAGGTTTTTGTCTTTTCAATGGCTTATTGCATACTTCAAGAACACGATCTACTTCAAACTAACCAACAGAAGTGAGTCCAACATCAAGGGTCATATTTATAGACCTCCAGCATTTTTCATCATTTTGCAACAGATTTTTGTCTTTCTTTAAAAGTAGTTTCAAAAACCACTTAGCGTTTTAAAAGGGCTTTCCCAGTTGTCCATTGAGAAAAGGAATTATTCCTCATATTTTCAGACATTTTTCTACATATCACTATATTCCAGTTTAATTGTCTTGTGGTAGAAAGGATCTGCAGAGAGATCTGGACAGGCTAGGTAGATGTGCCAAGACCAGCAGTAAGAGGTTCAACAAGGCCAAGTGTTGGGTTCTACACTTCAGCCACTGCAACCTCATGCAACGTTACAGGCTGGGGGAAGAGTGGCTGGAAATCTGCCTGGCAGAAAAGTACCTGGGGGTGGTGATCTATAACAGCTGAACATTAGCCAGCAGCATGTCCAGGTGGCCAAGAAGGCCAATGACCTGTATAAAAAATAGTGTGGCCAGCAGGACCAAGTCAGTAACCATCCTCCTGTACTGGGCACTTGTGAAGCCACACCTCCTGTGTTCATTTTGGGCCCCTTCATTACAAGAAAGACATTGGAGCTTGTCCAGAGAAGGGCAACAAAGCTGGTGAAGGGTCTGGAGCACAAGTCTTAAGATTAGCAGAGGTTGTTTAGCCTGGAAAAAAGGAGGCTCATAAGGGACCTTATCAGTCTCTACAGCTATCTGAAAGGAGACTGTAGCAAGGTGGGTGTCAGCAGGTGCCTTTTGCTGAAACCTAGTGTGATACAGCTGTTAGCTAAGAGATAGTCTCATGACCCTGAGTGGCACCAGCAGCAGTTCCCAGTGCTTTCCAGCTCCACCTAAGCAAATGCAGAAATTAATCTTAATCTGGAAAATTTCTGTGAGGTTCTTTGGCAATATTGGGCTTTGTTTATGGTCCCATATGCTCTTAGTACTTCACTTAGATCTAATTTTTTGAATTCTATAGTGTATTCTTTTTATTATGAAGTATGTCGTTGCTATACAGTGTGAAGAATAGCAATAACAAAATTTACTGTGAGATGTGCTGTCTAAATAAATTTGTTTATTATCCAGAAATAATTTCTGAATAATCTGTCAGATGTAAACAGATTATTTTTGGAGAGAACTTTTCTTTGCCACTCAAGATAGATAAGACTAAACTTGAAACACGCCTCCTTATACTCTTTTAAAAAGTAAAATGCAGGCAAAATGTACTCATTACTCTGCTAATAGTGAGTTTCTAACTTTCACAAACTAGTTAAATCAACAAAAGGTGAAGATTTTATGAAAAATTCCAGAATTATCTGTTCATTATTTTTACTGTGAACACATATTTACAGGTAGTAATTATCAAGAAGAAGGCAGCTTTTTTTGAAACTATTGAAGAGTAAATTTTGTAAATGTTAGTGAATAGAAAATTTCAGTCAAGCAAGTGGTTCATTAAAAAAATGTTTAGCATCACTTTTCTTTCTCTGAACCTTTAAGGAAAAATGGAAAAGTTTTCACTCCTTGCTAGCTGATAAGACTATGTGGTATGCTAAATTTACACTTTTCTTCTAGTAATATGCAAATTAATTCTGTATACCTAGGCATACACACATATATCTATAATTTTTGTATATATACTGAATAAAAAAACTGTAATGAAAATTCTTTCATATCTATTCAGTTTAAAATACTATTTCCTATTTAGACTCTTTTGAGTGAGTGGCCTTGCTATTACTTTTCTGAAAATCTTTTGAGGTTTTTTGACAACTACATGTAAAATGAATCAAGGACAGAGAAGGGTCTGGTGGGGAAGCCATATGAGGAGTGGCTGAGGTTATTTGGTCTGTTCAGCCTGGAGAAGAGGAGACTGAAGGGAGACCTCATTGTGGTCTTCAACATCCTCACAAGGGGAAGCAGAGGGGCAGGTACCAATCTCTTCACTCTCATGACTGGTGACAGGAATCAAGGAAACATCAGAAAGCTGAGTCAGGGGAGGTTTAGGTTGGATATCATGACAAAGTTTTTCACTCATAGAGTGATTGGGCACTGGAACAGGACCCCCAGGGCAGTGGTCACAGCACCAAGTCTCAGAGAGTTCAAGAAGCATTTGGACAACGCTCTCAGGTACATGGTGTGATTCTTGGGGTGTCCTGTGCAGGGCCAGGACTCGATGATCCCTGTGGGTCCCTTCCAACTTAGCATATTTTGCAATTCAATAAATCTAAATAGTAAATCATACTTATCAGTGTGTTATAATTTGCTTCTAGAGAGGTGTAGTAAAAATGTTGTTTTATGAAATATATTAAGGGTCAAATTTTGTAAGTCTCATGTTTTTATTTTACTGAAATGTTACTACTGTAAGTAAAGTTATTATGTTCAATATGCATCTGTGACCATAGGTTGTTAGTATAAATTTAAAGTTTGTATTTAGAGTTATTAGAGATCTGTGTCTCTACGCTTAGGTGTTTGCAAATAATGTATAAAATACATGGAAACACAATCAAAACTAATCTACAAAAATACAAGTTTTCTGCATAGGAATAGTAATCTAATTGATGCCTTTAGAGCAGGCATAAAAACCACAAGATGTTGCCGAATAATAATGAACCAAAGTCAGAACAGAAATCTGCAATGACATGACAGTAAGCGGAAAAGGAACCAATCTGTTTTTTAATGATAATAATGATTTATTTATGATATTCACAATTTAATAGTTCAATTTCTTCATAAAAAGGCAGATCACATTTCAGCTAATGATTTGAAGAGAGCTTGTATTGCCACAATCTTGACTTGGCAGAGTAACTAATAAATTTTGACAGATTAAGGCATCAAATATCTATATTCAGAGAGGCTTCTTATGTCAGAAGGACCTATTTTTGCTGAATTAACTTGATTGCTTGTGGAACTCTTGCAACTTTGCAACAACTTCTTGCAATTGTATTTTGGAAAGAGGTAGCCAGTCACCCACACAGCTGACAACTAACCAACAGCAAGATTGTACAGCAGGGTTCTCAAATCCTAAAAATAAGTAGGGACAGATTCAAAAAGCCCAGGAAAAGGTGTCAGATGATGTCAAATTACCATATTATTTATTACAATTTTGCAGTTTTCAGCTTATCTCATCTTAACTCTTCGCATGTTAAATAGACTTATCCATGTGAGCTCTGTGAATGAATTGTCTGAGGAGGTACTTCCAAAATCCAGTGAAAATAGGTTCTTTGTTTTTTTTGTTGTTGTTGTTTTTTTTTTTTTTCATCTACTTTACTTACTCTTTGCAGTGTTGCAAGAATCAACACAGAGCCATGAGAGGCAGTTCATGCTTAGGTGAACTGTCTTGTGAGCAACAACTTAAATTCAGAATGGTTGTCAAAGAATGTCTTAAAACAAAAGATATAGGAAGTATTTATAATTTTCAATAAATTAAGGAAAAAGTTCATGTAGACCACTTGTTATGACTCTGAGAGATCTTCCAACTAATCAATAAGAACTAAACAAAAAAATCATAAAAGTTTTACAAGAATGTACTGCCTGTACTCTGTAGCACTTTAAATGTTGCAGTGATTTAGAACAAATTCTCATATAATTCACACAAAATCAGAGACAGAGACAAGGAACCTGTGATACTTGTTGAGATAAAGGCCACAAGTAATGGGATGAAAGCAAAAATGGGGATATTGAAGGAGAACATACAGTATTGAGGTTTAGAGGCAAATAGAAATTAATGGGCAAAGAAATCATGTAATAATTTTTCATTTACATTTTGTTAGCAAACTGTGGATTATAGACTTGAACATAAAATATTAATATATTAGAATATTATGTTTCCATATTATAGTAGAAAAGTACTTATACTACAGCTACTGCTGAACAAAAAGTATGTTATTCACCAAAAAACCTGTGGTTTTGTTCATCAATCACTTCATTATAACCCATAACATTTCAGTATTTTATGTTGATGTAACAGAAGCCTTCCCAAACTGTAAATAGCTTTGTCTTTACATATTCTTATATTTGTATTTTCAAATTAATGAAGATTCATATTTTAACACTCCTTTTTATCTCCTTAACCAGACTTTGCAAAACCAAGTGATTGGTTAAATTTGTGATATTTTTATTCTGGACTTCAAACTTCAAATACTGAAAACAAGTGTCTGTCAAGAATATTTGAAATTAGTATGAGGAATAGATATTGGGGTCAAAGACTTAGATTTCATCATGAATTATGAAAGGAATATTTCATCCATTATAGAATGACATAGCTTTCCTTTCAGACCTCTACTATGTGGCTACCCTGAGAAAAGGCAGCAAACAGAGCTCATAACTATAGTGCACCAAAAACACAAAGATGTGCTTGACATCCCAACTCTGCCCCAAAGGATGGAATCACATTTTCAGATGGAGCAGTAAACTGTGTCTAGATCTCTCATTGTTTTCCCCCTCCTGACTTTCTTCCTACACACACATATGAACTGCAGGAATATACAATTTCCTATTAAATATATAGACAAAATACTGTGTTTGGCATTATCTCACTCATGAACTCTGTCTTCAGCTACTCATCATAAATGAAAAGCCTTCCTCTCACCTCCCTACCCTCTCCTTGTTTTAAGGCTTCTGGTGTGTCTTTGAACAGACTCTTCACCAGAGTATTGCTTCTTTGAGGGGTAGAAGTGGTGCAAGTTGGGTGGCAAAAGTGACATTCTTTCCATAGGCTAATGCGAAGGAAGGAACAAACCTTCATCCAGCAACAGCTGAATCTTTCTGTGTTCAGTATTGATTAAATAAACATGCTTTGTGAAAGTGCAATGCAACTGCAGGGTAATTTCACATATCTAGGTCTGACTTTTTTAATTCAATTAAGCAACATGGTCTGTCAGAATCCAGTGGAAGCAATAATTCTTTGCCTTGTGAAGTAATTTGTGGTGTCATAATAATCACTGGAAATATTACTGGGATAAGCTAAGGTTACTTGTCAGTTCTGCATCTTCCTACAGGACCAGTTAACCAGTAGAGAGTTCTGAAAAGGTCTGAATATCAAGTAACTAACAATAAAAGTGTTATTGACTTCAGTAGACTAGGAATTTAGTGCCTTAAAAGTGTCGTTTGTAAGCAGGAAGGACACAGTTTATATCCTTTGAATTATTTGTGATGTGAGATGCAACCTGCAGTAAATAGGAATGTGTTTGTTTTTATTTAAGACATGCTGTTGTAAATAACCATACAGACTGATTTATAAATAAATGCCCCTTGTAGTCTTTAGAAATAAGTAACACTCTTTTGTGTACATCTAACTTCTACAAGTTTTCTTCAAAGTTTTCAGTGCTTCAGCCATTGGTTCAATGGTTATACAGTGGTTACAGCAGAAAAAATGCTGACATGCAATACACCAATACATATGCACAAAAAAGGCATAGTGATAAAAGTGATCTTTTTGTTCTGCTAGTTAAACTTGTCTTTCAAGACATTAGTGAAGGTGGCATAAGTTACTTCTTGAAGTGTTTTAAAAATAAATAGGAAAGTTTGCCTATGCTGTACTTATTCTTTTTACTCCAAACATAATTTATTAAAATTATAAGCTTACACACAAGAGAAAGTCTGTTTTATTTTGTCAGAGTAACAATGTGAATTTTTGATTCTCTTGTAAGAGGGGATTCTATTTTTGGTCAATGGTATTTTAATTCTTCACATCTTGATTAGACGAAGTTAGAGATTGGTTTATGAATCTGCTTCATATATTCTCTGTGTGAGTTAAAAGGTGAACTTTCTTTTTGCAGTCAAAACTTGTGGATCCAATCTGCAGGGACCCAGAGGCACTTTCACATCACCCAATTTTCCATTTCAATATGACAGCAATGCTCAGTGTGTGTGGGTCATCACAGCTATCAATACTAATAAGGTAAGTTTAAAATTCTTTTTGCTTAAAAAAAATTTTAAAAAAAAAGGAAAAAGAAAAAGGCAAACAAAAGCACATGTAGACTATAACATTTTTCACTAACATGATTTATCTCTACAGTCCAGCTGCTGTACTGGGTGCATTTCAGACATTTTTAAGAAATGTCTCCTATTAGATGAGTACAGAAAAATGTTAAAACCTCGTTTCCCCCAAAATTTGTTTGCTTTTTGTATGCCAATTAGATGCTATAATGTTTTTATGTGATTCACGAAATGAATTCCCAGAAGCCACTACCCAATGGTATGAAGCAATATCATGGGTCCACTAATACTTTGTGAGAACCAAAAGAGCTGCTTTGACATATAAAATTCTTTATATCCTGTTTGGCCTTGGACTACGTAAGAAATCACTGAAGTTCTTGAATTCACTTTCCCTTCATGAGGTACTGCTCTAAAGTTGTTTATTTCATTGTCTGAATCACTGTATTAAAATCCCATATACTTTATACCTACACTTTAAACCTAAAGTACTAGGAGTTCTGATAATGCCAGATGAGTCAACGTAGAACAATAAAGTTAAGTTATGACACCAGTTGTCTTTAATTTCAAGAACCTGGCACCTGGCAGCAATGGCTGTATTCTATTTCCAGGTATATCATTTTATCTGTACTGAGTGTAATGGACTTGTTTAGATGTAATAAAACATAAATTAGCTGTGCAGCTCAGGAATGTTTTATAAAGGACTATCAACATCTGTGTTTACTGGTACAGGGGTATATTCTAATTTCTTATATTGCCATCTGTGTCACACTTCATTAATTGATCAGACAGGCTTAGAAGGCCTTCTTTCCCCTTGAGTTCATCAGAGGACTCAGTCAAAACCTGATTACATTTCAGAGACCATTTAGCTACATGGGTGCATTTCTCCCTCTAATCTTACAAAGTCCTGTGTGGAAGCCACCCTTATGTTCCACTTTGGTGAAGAAAAAGGAATATTTAAACAATTGATTAGAATTTGATAATGAAGATCATAGATGTGTTTGGTTTTTCTGGGGGGGAGGTGGGTAGGGTTATTTGTTTGTCTAATACTTGTTCCAAGGGCTGCTAATCCAATTTATTCAATTTATAGGTGATTAAAAATTTGTTGAGTCCTTGAAAAAATGATACAGTCTCTGTTCCACAGTTGGGCAGAAAGTTCTAAACTAATAGTTAAGATCCATTTATCTATCCCATTTTCATATTTTTATTTCTTTAATCAAAAACTATTAGCAATGAAGATGAAATCTGCATACATCTAGAATTTCTGAAAGTTCTGTCAAATGTGACAGCAAATAGAACTTCATACTGTGCTGTTTGAGGAAATGAAACACAGCTATTATACTTTGAACAAGTTCTCTAGATGGCCTGAAAACTTCAACCAAGCTGTTGAATGAATTTAAAACCTTTTTCACCACATTTTGCATAAAATGGTTAATTTTCTTAAATGCAAGTGCATGTCTGCATAAAAAAAACAAAACAAAAAACAAACCAAAACAAAACAACAAACAAACAAAAAAAGCTAAAGAAGATTTTAGACACTCTGCCAATGGTAGAAGCAAAACTTTAAGCTGACAGACTGGTATGTATTTACTGGCAAGTCAGGGGTGACTGCAGGTTTATGATTTTAATGACTTGGAGATTGTCAAGGATTACACTCAGGTGGAGATATTCCTGTCTTAACGCTGCCTGCCTCCTCCCTCCCTGCCAGTTCACAGGATGGTGATGCAATGTTATCTTCAAAACCTCAGAATTTTGTTTTGACCAAAAATATTGTTTACAGGAATATTCAAAAACGTTATCCTTTAGTATTATTTTCCTTACAATTTTCCAGTTGATGCTTTTAAGGAACTTTGACTTTAAATCTGAGTTCAGCAAATTAATTAAACCAATGCATTGTCTCTGGCTGTCAGTGCGATTCACAGAGTTACAGAATCATTGAGGGTGGAACGAACCTCTGGAGATCCTGTTCAGCCTGCTCAAGCAGGGCCACCTAGAGGCAGCTGTCCAGAGGAAGCTTCTCAGAAGCTGGTGACTCCACAACTAGAGCTAGTTGTCAGTCACCCCGACACTGAAAAACTGTTTCCTGATGTTCAGAAAGAACCTCCTGTGTTTCAGTTTGTGACTGTTCCCTCTGGTCCTGTCACTGGGCACCATTGGAAAGAGTTTGGTTTCATCTTCTTTACATCCTCCCATCAGGAGTTTCGTTTATAAATGCTGACATTCCAATGAGCCTTCCCTTTCCCCAGGTTAAGCAAGCCCAGGTATCAACCTTATGTGAGAGATTCTCCAATCCCTTCATCTTCTTAGTGCCCCTTCACTGGACTTCATGCCCCAGTAGCTACTATCTTGCTTGTACTGGGCAGGTGCAGTTTTCCATTCTCTCAAATCACTTAAAAAAAGCAAATTATTCCATGTGTAGAAATTCCAAATCTAATGAAAACAAAACAAACTCTCTCTTTAGTCAGAGGTTGTGCCTGCAATAGGTCAAATAAAATGGGTTTGAGGTATTTTATATTGATTTTTTCCCCTGAAACAGTAAATACTGCAAAACAGCAAATGAGCATGGCAAAAACTGTTCCAGGACCTGACTGATAAGGAAGTATAAGCATACACCCAGTTTCAATATTTGGGAATAAACCACAATTCATAGGATGAACATCTGTGGGTTCAATAAAATATTTCAGTGCATGAATGCTTCAGTTTGATTTGATTTGTACTTATGTTTTGACTGTATTTACAAGGCAATGTTTTGGTAGCAGGGATAGCTGCAGGGGTGGCTTCTCTACAAAGAGATCAGAAGTTGCCCCCATGTCAGAAAGAGACAGTCCTAGTCAGCTACAAAACAGACCCACCACAGGCCAAAG
Organism: Sclerurus mexicanus; assembly: GCA_013396755.1. Taxonomy (NCBI): domain Eukaryota; kingdom Metazoa; phylum Chordata; class Aves; order Passeriformes; family Furnariidae; genus Sclerurus; species Sclerurus mexicanus. Next base: position 186,721 of record VWZF01001847.1, on the reverse strand, counting down.
CAGAGCAAATCAGGAAAACCGGTGGCACCTCTGTAATAACTTACAGGAGAAAGTATAAAAAATACTGCACAACAGCTAAAGGAGACAAGTAAGAATATCTGTGAGAAACAACTCCACAGACACCAAGGTCAGAGCAAGAAGAGTGCAAGGAGGTGCTCCAGATGCCAGAGCAGACATTTCCCTGCAGTGTGTGGAGAGGACCATTGAGACAGGTTGTCCCCTGCAGCTCACAGAGGTCCAAAGTGGAGCAGAGATCCATCTGTGCAGGACCCATGTGAATGTGCCTGAAGGAATCTGTGATCCTAGAGAGCCCATGGGGGAACAGGATTCTGACAGGGCCCATGATCCCATGGGGGCCCATACTGGTCCATACAGTTCCTGAGGAACTGCAGCCTGCGGGAGAGACTCACATTGAAGAAGTGTGTGAGGAACTGCTTCCTGTGGGAGGGCTCTGAAACTGGAGAAGGGAATGAGCACAGACACAGTGTTACAAACTGGCTGCATCTGCCATTCCCTGCTCCCCTGTGGCACTTTGGGGGAGAATAGGAGGCAGAAGAGTCAGGAACAAAGATGTGATTTTGAGCCTGGAAGAAGGAGGAATGGGAATATGGTGAGTTAAATTTTGGTCTTATTGGTTACTTTCCTACTCTATTTTTAATTGTCTGTAAATTTAATTAATTTTCCCCAGGTTAAGTTTGTTTTGCCCATGACAGTAATTAGTGAGCAATATCCCTGTCCTTAGTTTGACCCATGGACTTTTTAATTCCATTTTCTCATCATGTCCGGCTGAGGGGGATTGATGGAGTGACTTGGTGAGCCAGCCAAAGTTAAATGAGCACAACTTGCATATTTATCTGTCTCCTCATGTATTTGAGTGAATGTGTTGAAGATATAGTAAAAGAAAGAAAACAATAGTTAAGAACAGGTCAGTTATTTAAAATTAAATATGAACTTTTAGCACCATAATTGAGAATACCTGTTTGTTGATGATACATTAGACAGTTATGCCAGTAAGGTTAAGTCAAAAAAGTAATGTTAGGTAAAGGAAGCTTTATTTCAAAACATGAGTGTTGGGCACTGTTTCCGCACTTCTGTGATGTACCACTGCAGATGCCCCAGAGACGTCTTAGATTCATCATGGGCACATTTTAGTGCAAGGAGTTATATCATAATTGCCTCAGAGTTATACAGAAAATACTGTTCTTTGGTATGGGTTGGACATAATTATAAGTCTTTGATATTGCAATGAAATGCAGATACACAGGTAATTATGGAGTTTCTCTACTAGGGAATAGATAAAACATTTACAGTGTTATCTGGAACAACATTCAGATATGCTTACAGTTTTCAGAAAAAAAGGTGTCTAGCACTTAAATTTGTTTAAGTTAAAAGAAAATGAAATTTACTAATTAGATAATATTTTTTTCATATATTGAGGAACTTGCATGTATGAAGTCTTTGCTTATATCATCAATGGTTTAATGTGTTCAATTTTTGACTCGTGCTGACATTGCCTTACTGTTCTGAGCACAGTACCGTTTGCCTTGCAAGACTGCTAAAAGGCATAACTTTTGATTTTTGCCTTGAAGTCAAAAACCTCATTGGTGTATAAATTAGGATTTGCCCTTAAGATTTATAACGGCTACAACAAATAATATGATGGTCTTCATTATAACGTGACAATATTTACAATATTTTATACCACAGATGTGAGAAGCATGAGGACTTATTCATCCTGGTACTTCAGAGCTTCTACTTGTTGCATTGTTTGCAACAAAATGGCTCAGAAATTGAGAATCTTTTAGGGCAGAAAGCAATAAATTAAAGACCCTGAAAGGATCTTTAACTCATGTAAATAGCCTAACCCAGGACTGATTCTAGCTAATTTTCTTCCCTAACTGGTTTCAGAAATAAGTTTGATAACAACACATTATAGATGAAAGAAATATTTTCCCAGGAATTTATCTGCTTCCATGGCTTTGTACTGCATTATAGTTGGTCTCTTGCCTCATACAGTTAGTCAGACATACTGCTCATGCCCCAGCCTTGTTGACAGTGAAGTAGAACCATGATTAAGTAGCTCAAATACAGTCAGAGATTTTACTATTTACGAGTTTACTATTGAAAAATAAAAATTACTTGTGAAAGGAAGGTCTTGTGGATGGGACTCAATAATAAAGCTCATTGATGAAGGTGCACTGACATATCTGATGATATCAGCAATATATGTTTTTTGCATTCTTATTCCTATGTCAGGATCCTGTTCTCTGGAGCTGATCTGTTTAAGATTAAAAAAAATAACTTTTTCAATAATTAATATTAAAATTACTTGCCAAAGCTCTGAATAGTGATTCAGTGGAAAAAGAAATACGGGCAATAGGTACATAACTTTGTAACAGTGAAATATCTACAGTTGCCTGTATGGTATCACCACCAATATATACTCTTTAAACCTCTTTCATGGCTTGTACCTTGCTTTGTTATGCTTTTAGGAGATACTGGGGTGGTTGAAGTTCCCAGGGAGGATCAGTGCCTGCACGTGTGAGGCTTCTACAACTGTATATGCTGGAGGAAATTCATGAACAATTTTCTCATTTCTCATTTGTCTTAACAGGGTTTCCATCTAGTTTTTTTATATACACCAATCAAGTGATTGTTGCCACTGTTCTACCTGTGGTTATTCTGGAATCAGCTAAAGCTTTTTTGGTCAAAAATAGCAAAGCTATAGTTCCAGGGATCTACCTAAAAGAACATCCAGCAAAATCATGCCTTTCTGTAGAACTCTGAAAATGCAACAAAATTTAAAGTTATTTGCTTTGTCCTGAACTGTGATTCACATATTAAAATCCTTGGGTCTCTCCAAAAAAAAAAAATAAAATCTTGTGAATAGCTGCACAGAAATAAGAACCAGGATTTCTCTGTTTTGACTCCATTTCATTACATCTCACACCTAATAAGGGAAGTGATAACTGAATATGTCGTGGGATGTTGTATAAACTCATCACTTAGCTTCTGGACCATGCTATGTATTGCCAGTACTTTATTCTGACATTAGGTAATGGGATAATTTCTTTTTAACATTTTGAGTAGTAAATCTTTGTCTTTTCATAACTTAATTCCCATCCCCTCCCCAGTGCATTTTTTTCTATTGCTTTTCTCCTAAAGAATTATAACTTGTTTTCCTTTAATTTTTTTCTGTATAAGATCAGATGCTTGAACAATATTTCTTAGTAAGAAACAGCCACAAAATTTGTTCATAACTGTTCTGGTATCACATTTATTTTATTTTGTCTCAGGTATAGACTGTTTGCAGAGAAAGCAGATTGCAGACTGAATTTTACAGTTATGTGCATCTTGCTCCATACCAGTCTTTTTCTCAGGTCCTATTGTGTATGACTTCATGGGAATAGTAATATACAGTTGATTTGTTAGTGGACTAAAAGCCATTCTTAATGGCAAATAGCAGTTTGCATCCTCTGAAGTAGAACAGAGAATTCAAAAATAGAAGACTTACTTTATTTAGAATTTTGTGTAAGAAAACCATAGTTAGAGGAAAATAGTGATTTCTAGTGGGCTTAATGAAGCCCAGACTCTTGATTTTGCTCTTCCAGAGGAAGGGCTGCAAAATGATCAATTTAAATTTAACTACAAGCTAAAATATAAGTGAAATCTGAATTAGGCCTAAAGTTAACCAGAGTTCAAGTCTTATGAATTATACTTGCTGATTTTTTTCTAATCCCCAGTGACAGAAACACTGTGGAAAATGTCAGTGCTAGAATGACAGACTTTCTGACAGATCTCAGCCACATTCACACCACATATTGTTCATCACCATACATCAGGAAGGAGAAAAATAAGCAAAAGGGTTCCTCTAGGAAAAAAAGAAAAAAGAAAGAAAAGAAGATCAAGCTGTTATTCCAAATTTGTAGGGAAAAATTAAATATGTAAGCAAACTGTTAAATTTAGATGGATCCAAAAACTAGGCCTGATTCTGTTAATTTTATATGATAGGAATTTAAAAAAAAGAATTTTACATGATCATATGTTGTATCTTGTTTGTCACCATCATATTCTAAATTTTACATTGAGTGTATTTCAGGCATAAAAATATACTTACTACTTGCATAAATGTATTCTTTAAAATGGTTTCTTTAGAATATAGTTTTCAGAAGCTTACCAGTCTTCATGTTTTTATCCTTTTATCTATTTCATTTTGAAATAATTTTAAAATCAATAATGATTTATGCCTGAGAGCTGGGAGACAGTTGAGTCTTGATTTTGGTTTTAAGAGGTCTTTGATTATTATTGTTTTTGGTAGGTTGTTTTTCTTTTGTTAGTTAGTTGATTGGTTGGGTATTTTGTTGGGGTTTTTTTTGTTGGTTTTTGCGGGCTTTTGGGGGGGTTGTTTGTGTGGGTTTTTTTTTGTTTGTTTGTTTGGTTTGTGTTTTTTTTAATAATGTCAATTATCTATTAGGAAATTTATTACCTGAATTTTGTCACAATGGCAGAGCTTACTGAAAATTTATGACATCTGTTTCCAACTGCTGTGGTCCTTTACTTTCTAAAAAAATCTTTGAAATAATTCTAAACATCTGAGAAACTGCTCACATGATATTTTCTGCCAGTCTGAAGAATTATACTGAAGGCATACCTTGCAACCATTACTGCAATAATATTAAGTATGGCTGTCATTTAATCACTCCATACTAAAATAGGCTTTTATTAATATGTTTTTACATTCTATTCTTCACTTCCTCTTTCCTTATGCCATTAAGTTCCTGTTTTCTTCCTGAAAAAATATTAATCTTTTAATTTCTGAGGGTTTTTTACCTTTTAGGCCAAGTCAAAAATAAGCAAAACAAATTCAGCAAAGTGCTGAGTATCTACATTTGATTTATCACAGCTGTGTTCTTTCGTTAGTCATGTCAAAACTGTCAGTGGAACATTTCCTAAACTTGCTGTTAAGCCTAAACTCAGTTGCCATCCATATTTAATCATGTTAATGTATAAATCTCAAGCAGGCTGGGTGCTACAGCATGAACTCAAACACTCATTTCATTTGTTTTGGTCAAGCCTGTTGGAACAAACCATGCTGCAACCCCTTTTTACAAGCAAATGTCTCAAATTTGTCTTTCTGTAACCCTAGTGGGAAGCTGTACCACAGGTACAGTGAAAGGATAAGAAAGTATAAGCATACTTAAATTCACTCTAAATTACATATTTTAACCATAATCCTGGTTTTTTTCATCCATTAAATAAATTGGTAAATTAAATAAACTGGTACTGTATTTATCAATAAGAGATAATGCAATTTTATCCTATATGAAACTAGAAAGTGTAAAAATATTTCAGTTCAGTTCAGAACACATTCAATTTCTTTGTAGTGTTAGCTATGGGGTTCTTTCATATTGTTCATGTACAATTCTATCCAGTTAAAAATAGCTGAGTCCCATATATACTACAGTTAGAAAAAAAAAAATTCTCAGAAATGTATGTGGACAGAGTGGTGATTATCTCAGCAGAGTAAGAGCACAGAAGGGAATCCTGCTATTTCTGCAACAGGGAGTTAACAGGTTTGGCTGTGAAGGTATAAAATAAATTGTCGAATGAGAGAATTTGGAGTCAAGAGGTATGTGCAGTTTTAAAGTCATAAATGGCTTGTTCTTCCATCCTGAAATTTGGCTATAGGTATATTGTCATTATGAAAGGACAGGTTCATTTTCTTAATTTACTTCACTAATTTTTTCCTGCCATTTCTGTGACTGTAGGAGTGATGTTTCACACTCTGAAAATATGATCTACCCATAGGGAATGGGTGAGTTTGTGCCTATTGCAATAACTGCAACAAGAGTAATTTCTGTTTCAGCAATCGACAATTCTAGATTCTAGCTCTTGCCAGTATTTCAAGTATTAACTTCACCTTTGGATAAAACTTTAGATAAAATTAAATGTCAAATTTGAGTTTTAGTTCTGCTTGACTTTCTATAATTTCCTAAAATTGGTCTAAGTTATCTCCCATCCATTTTGAATGCGAACATCTTTTCTTATTTGTACTTATCATGAATATTCACACCCAAGCTAGAACTTTTAAAAAGACGTAAGCATATGACTAAGAGACTTTGATAGGAAATTTCCAGTGTTTGCACTGTGAACATTTGAGATGTTTCTGTCTTTTTTTTATTTTTTTATGAATTTTTGGCAGAGACTTGTCACTTTCCTGCACGGTTGAGTTCACTTGGTTGCTCTTGCAAGTGATGTTTCTGGGAAATTGTTCTACTCAATATGTATCTTTTTTGTTTTCTATGAAAATAAGAACAAATCTAAAACACCACCTTCCCCTCACCCCTCCCTTCTTCCCAAGCTCAGTTCTCTCACAGCTTCTCTACCTCCTCCCCCTGAGCAGCACAGGGAGGACAAGAAACGGGGGTTGTAGTCAGTTGGTAACAGGTCTCTCTGTCATTCCTCACTCCTGACACTCTTTCTCTGTTCCAGCATGGGGTCCTCCCACAGGCTGCAGTTCTTCAAGAGCTATTCCAGTATGGGTTCCCACAGGGTCATGGGCCCTGTCAGAAACCTGCTCCCCCATGGGCTTTCCAGGATCACAGATGCCTTCAGGCACATCCACCTGCTTTGACATGGGTCCTGCACAGGCTGCAGATGGATCTCTGCTCCACCATGGGCCTCTGTGAATTGCAGGGGACAACCTGTCTCAATGGTCCTCTTCACATGCTGCAGGGAAATGTCTGCTCTGGCATCTGGAGCACCTCCTTGCACTCTTCTTGCTCTGACCTTGGTGTCTGTGGAGTTGTTTCTCACAGATATTCTTACTCATCTCCATTAGCTGTTGTGAAGCATTTTTTACACTTTCTCCTGTAAGTTATTACAGAAGTGCCACCAGCTTGCCTGATTTGCTCTGCTTTGACCTGTGGTGGGTCCATTTTGGAGCCACCTGCAACTGTCTTTGTCCGACATGGGGTCAGCTACTATCTCTCTGTAGAGAAGCCACCCTGCAGTCCCTTTATGCTCCCAAAACTTTATAATGTAAACCAAATACACATTCACAATGCAACCTGAAACTGATACTTGCAAGAATATCTGCTGAGACAGAAGTCACTAGTATGATTCCTGTGTTTCCTTCAGGATGTGTAGCTGCCCCTTAAGTTAGGCTGACATCAATTAGTGACTTCTCTGCTTTCTTTTGGAAAGATGGCTTACCCTCTGTGGGAATAAAAAGGGCAGACTTCTATGCTGGAAGTTAATTAGAAGTTAATTAGAGCAAGTTAATTAGAAGTCCTCGGTCCCTTCTTATGATTGCAATAATCCTGCTGTTTAAGAACAATCATTCTTTCTTTTTTCAGTTCTGACTGAGCTCAGTTTTATGAGGGAAGAACGATCATTACTTTTTTCATTTTGGTTTTATAGATTCATTTATTTTTTTCCTACTTATTCCTTTTGCTACCTGTTTATAATAGTCCTGGCCAGTAATACTTTTCCTTAGGTTATCTAGAGCATCTTTGCCTCCCAGTCTCTGGAAGTTAAAAAAAAAGAAAAAGTTATTTGAACAAAAGAGCACAAAAACATTTTGGGTTTTTTCTAACGTATCTCCTTAGAAAGTAGCAAGCTTTATTGATGGCAATACTTTATCTAATGCAGCTGAGGCTAGTGTTTGCCTTCTTTGCAACAAGGGCCCAATGCTGATTGCACCTGATGTCCACCAGAACCCACAGGTACAATTCTGCAAAGCTGCTTTCCAGCTGGATGGCCCCCACTGAGTGCTGGTATATGGGTAGTTCCTTCTCAGAGGCTCAGCTTTGCACTTCCATTTGCTGAACCTCGTGAGGTTCTTATGGGCCCTTTTCTCCAGCCTGTTGACATTCCTCTTCACGGCAGCATGACCGTCTGGCATATTAACCACCACCATTTTAGTGTGGCAAACTTGCTGAGAGTACACTGTGCCCCATCATACAGATAACCAATCAATATGTTAAAGAGGACTTGTCCCATTATTCGCCCCTGGGGTACACCACCAGTTACTGGCCTCTAACTAGACTTTGTACCACTGATAACCACACTCTGCGGCCAGACTTTCATCCAGGTTTCAATCTGTCTTATTGTCTGTTCAACCCACACATCAACACTTTGTCTAATATCTTGGCAATGTCAAGGGCCTACATGAAGCCCAGGTAGAAAATATCCAGTGGTCTCCTCTCATTCACCAGGCTAGTTATTTAATCATAGAAGTCTATCAAAGTTGGTCAGGCATGACTTCCCCTTGGTAAAGCTGTGCTGACTACTTCTGATGATTTTCTTGTCCTTAATTTTCCTTGAATTTTTTTCCAGGGTTAGCTGCTCCATTGGTAGTATTAATGTTAAATAAAATTATACCTAGTATAAATAATTTAAATAAAATTATAACTCAGTTTTATAATAAATGATGTATTAAATATATTTTCCTTCTGAAACTATTCTTCTATAATCAAATATAAAATAACACAATTATTTTGATGGAGGGACCTGTGATTCTGTGGAATATTGTGGAGGTAAAGCCTATCAATCAGACAGCAGCATTTCATTAGCTTGTACCATTAGATATAAATGCATATAATTTACTTACTGGGAAGTACTCAGATATCCTCAGCACAAAAGCAATTAACCATCCTGAGGGCATATGAGGACACTCAGATACAAACAGGATGTATTTCCTTCTTATTGCCTAGTTTCGCTTCTACCAATGAAGAAGTCAACCAGCGAATTCTTTTTGATTGATGAGCAAAGGGTGGGCAAGACATTATTAGCAGTTTTTAGGTGCCTTTTTTTCTTTTTCTTTTTTTTTTTTTCGCCTAGGGTTAACAGTGAAAACTGAAGAAATCAGGTATCGTGTGGATATATTTCATTGAGGTAGATTTCTTGCTGCTGCTAGTGTGTTTGGATTATTCATGCCATGGGTTTTTGCAAGATAATGTCTGGAGAAATAGATTTCTTTGTAGATGAGTAACCAATGTTTTGGCACTACAGAATTCAAGCATTTCTTCTTTTCCTGTCTTCTAGGTACAAATGCCATTCCTATACCATGTTAAAGCTAGTTACTCTGGTGGGTTGACCTTGGCTGGATGCCAGGTGCCCACCAAGCTGCTCTATCATTCCCCTTCCCAGATGGACAGGGGAGAGAAAATAAGGTGGAAAACAACTTGTAGGTTGAGATAAGGCAGATTACTAAAGCAAACATGAAAGTTTGCACACACACAAAGATAAAGTTTATTCTCTACTTCCCATCAGGAAGCGCTGTTCAGCCACTTCCCAGAAAGCAGGGCTTCAGCACACATAGTAGTTTTTCCAGAAGGCAAACTGTAAATAATAAATGCCTCCCCTTTCTTCCTACTTCCCCTGGCTTTTGTATCTGACCTGACATTATATGGTATGGAATATCCCTTTGGTTAGTTTGGATCAGCTAGGCTGGCTGTGTCCCCTCCCAGGATCTTGCCCAGCTCCAGTCCCTTAGTGGGGAGGGAACACTGAGAGACAGTGCTGATGCTGTGCCAGTGCTGCTCAGCCATACCCAAAACACTTGTGTTTTATCAACACCTTTCTAGCTACCAATGCAAAGCACAGCACCCTGAGGGCTGTTATGGGGAAATGAACTCTACCTCAGCCAGACCCAACACAGTTACTAACCAGTTATTTCCTTCAGTATCTAAATCAAAGGTTTTATCTTCTTTTCTAGTATCTTAATAAAAATAAGTGAAATTAGCTTAATGTTAAATACAGCCACTAATAATTTTTAGAGTTAGAATGAGACAGTATTTGCAAAGATTAAAATATTTTATGGGAGATAAATTAGAAAATCCAATCTGAAATAATTGCCTAGAGGTCTCCCAAGACAAAAGTTATAAAATAATTTTTATTGTTGGAAACACAATAAACATGGTGACTTAAGTAAAGGACAGTGTGTTTGCTTAGTGATTAATTTGCGTTCATTATTTACCTTTATGCAAATATTGAAAGTGCTGAAGAATACTGTATTGCTCTGATGAATCAGTCTCAAAAACTGCTGTTATGAATGCAAGTCAACACAATATAGGTCATACTTCTATGCAAACAGAAAACTACAACATGAAAAATTAAAATATGATCTTTTCATGCTGTTATTTGAGTGTATTTGTTCTGAGGACAAGGAAAGACTTTTTTTTTTTCCCCCCCAAATATTGTCACTCCAAAGTAAAGAATTCTAAATGAACTTCATCAAGAGCTAATTGCACGATTAGCCTTTATGGAAAACTGAGTGACATTTAGCATTATTATTGGAGTTTAAAAAGAAAAACACTAACAGCAAACAAAATAGAAATAGACAGAAACACATTTTAAAGAACTGCGTAAGAGAAACTACATGCTTACTAATGACTGTGCAAAGCATAATATTCTATCTGTAGGATTGATATTACCTGTGGCATATAATACTCTGTATAACCCCATGTTCTCTTAGCTGCCTTCTGAAAACAGCACAGTTCTCCTGAAGATGGTGTATCATCCAAGTTTATGTGGATCTTCTGGTTGCTTTACAGCATCTCAGATGGTACTGCTGAAATATATTGATGTGACTTAGAGTATATTTCTGTTGTCCTCAGTGTAGATATCAATATATAAATGCCTAATCTCCCTTTATAGTCAAGGAAGAGAAATAAGTACTTCTAAACTGTGGTTGATCTAGGGTTCGTTATCTACCTTTTGATGAAATAGATGACACTCTAGACGGGTTTTTACTGGTTTTGGAAAAGCCTAGATCAAAAATAGTTCTTTGCACTATAGATGTCTAAACTTCAATATGATAAATCTTATTGCTAGGAAATGGACTCAACAATATAGAAGGATCTTTCCATTTCAGCTAGTGAGCATTTATCTCCTGTAATTTTCTTGCAGCTTTGTGTGGGTCCTGCTGTTTTCTCTAATGTTCTCTGAATCTCCAAGTTTTCTTTCTCCTTTTTTTCTCCCCTCTCACTTGTCTCATCACCTCTAATACTCAAAAAGTAAATTAAATTTGAAAGAATAAAAAGTGCTTAAGATTTAGGCTGTTTAATTTCGGATTGTGTTTCATGAAATCGGTGACTGAAAAAGAACCAATTAAACTATTGTTATGTTACACAGCAGTTCTTAGATATGCTGCATTCTTGAAAGGATGTTTTAATTAATAATTGTTCCTTTACATTATCTAATAAGTGGCTCCTTTAAGCTGTATCTTGGCTTAATTTTTAAGTACTTATTTAAGGAGAAAAGATTTATAACATCTTTAGAAACTTCATCATTATTTTGCTGGTAAAATGTCACATTTTATGGAGTTAAGACATTACTATATGTCTGAAAATATTTTTAGAGTTCCATTTACACTGGAAGATTTAGGATAATAGATGCACATATGAAAATGCATGCAATTTTAAATCTTTACACTTCCTTTTCAGAAGCAGCTCTGAAGCACATACACTGGTCTCTGTTACACACCATTCTGCTTTGTATGTTTTGAAATTTTATAAAGCTGAATACTTCACCTGAAACAGTACTTTTCTTGAAAAATCCTCAGGGAGCTAATTTCATCAGGAACTAGATACACATATTGAACCATTGTCTGGACAGCCCGTTGTCTGGAACACAACCCCCTGAGCATGTGCTCTCTCTGAAAAGCTCTAGGAAGTTCTTGAGGTAGTCATTAACTTTGCAATAAAACCTTTCCTCATTTTACTTCTGAGCTGGATAATGGACTCAATTTTGCCCAAGGAGTGAATTCTAAAGGATATATTCCAAAGCATAGAAAGAAGCTACATCTACTGAAATTTGTTAAAAATTAGCTCCTTTGAAAAAGGCCTTTCAAAATTTTTAGAAACCAAAGTACATCATCATAATTTTCAGAAAGTTATTTTCCAAATAGAACTTTTTTTTCTGTAGATATTGCATGATAGTATTACTGCCTTTTTATTGTTATTTACTTCTGAGTTTATAACTTAAAGTTATTTGTTTCTTCTGGGTTTACAAATGGTAAGAACAGACCAGGATGTAGAGAGACTGTTGCCTTCTGTTTAGCTACTTTCATATTTTTTTAGGAAATAAATAGTGCAGAGGTCCACATATTTTATTTTTAATAATTTGGTTTTTTCTATAGATGTGTATATATGGAGGAAGAGGAAGTACAAGATTCCTTTATCCTCATAGGGGACATGTCTAGGACATATGACATAGGCAACATATGTCTAGGGACATATATATTTTCATCCTCTGAAACAAAATTAAAAATATTTTCAGTCCATATCAGAGTAATTATAATAGTCTGATATCTGTTGGATATAGCACAGATGATACTATAAAGGAACTAAATTTGTCTCTTTTTTGGAAAAAAAGATGATAGTATTTACTGTATTGCTTAATTTAAAGATGTTCTCAGTTCTGAAGCTGTACAGATACATATCTGCTATCATTATTTGGCTCATAATATGTGATCAATATGAGATCAAGGCTATAGTGATAAATGGTCTGAGATGGAATTCTGCATCTTTGAAATTTCTCTTTTGTGCCAGAACCCACTTTTGGTAGTATCATCCTCTTATGTGGAATATTGTAGCTCAGGCATATCATTGTTGAAATATTTTTGTTCATAGCATTGTTCCCTGCCATTATTTACCTGACCATTCAAAAATATTTTGAGGTCCCTCTGAATTTTTTGGTTTTTTTTCAGCTTTGAATGAGATTGCAGGACAGTGCATAAATACAATAAATACATAAGTGTATTATAGCATGCTTGCTGCTATAGGGATAGATCAATCAATTTTATATAGATCAATAAAAACAATGGATCTTATTTCATTTATATTAATGATGGTTTTGTTTTGCTCTGGGAAACTGGGAAAAAGATTTTACTTGAATTTATAAGTCAAAAGAGCATATTTGCTGCTGTGCTTCTGATTCCTATGCATCCACTAACCAGATCAATAGCACAATTTAGTAATGTTAGTCTGATTTAAAAATATGTGGAATGTAGTAATAAATCATCACAGTTTTCCCTGCAGTGTTTATTCTTATGAACAGACTGAAATGTAGAATTACCCTCTGGTTTTGCTCTAATGTTAAACTGATTCAAGGATGCCACCTACCTTTGGTTTGCCATTTTTTCAGAAAAACTAACATAGACAGACCGTTAAATGTCTGGTAATAGAAAAATTTTTGTAAAGTTTATTAAAATGTTTTAAGTTGTTTACTCATCTTACCTAAATTTCAGTTTTTATTTTGAAAGGTTCCAGCACACTAAGCTGGTATCATCAAAACAGCTTTTCAGTATTCTGAATGGAATAGTCAATATAATAAACACAGCAAGTCCAGCTGTCTTTGAGTGTGATCAAACTAAATCTGACATTGTAAACAAGGACTCTGAAAACATATCACTAAGAATACTTATTTTTTTTCTTGTTGTCATTGTACATTTTGTGTGTATTTTGCATGTCAAAGATAAACAGCAAAGGATGAATTTCCAAAAAATACAGGGGTTTTTTACAGTTGCAACATGTAAATCTTTGTACAGTACATATATAGCCAATTGGTTTTCTGTCTCTTGCATGCTGTATATTGATAGTTTTGCTATATGTGGAGGTTTGGGTTGGCTCCCTGCCAAACCCAATGGTCGGCCACACAGATTCCCCGCCCTCCAAGAGAAAAGGAAAAAAAAAACTAAAAGAGAATTGTAGTAAAAGTATATATATATTCACATATATTACAATTATATACTATCAAACACTATGAATTTACAGAATAAGAACCCCAAACAACTCCAAAAGGGAAAAGGGGGAAGGGAAAGGGAAATTGGACAAAAATAGGTAGAAACAAAACAAAACAGATACACACACTGGTAAATTCAGGGAAAAGCTCAATAAGTAACTAATACAATAAATTCTCACCAAAAATAACTTCCCTCAAGAGAAACAGTAGAGATCTCCACCTCCGAACAACTGAGGCACCAGTTTCTCCGACAGGCCACAGCTCACACAGATAAGAGCTAAGCTGACACAGAGACCTGATGTCCTCCCCAGTGCACGAAAGGAAGAGAGTGAGAGGGAGGAAACTCCCCATCTTATATACCCCTGATTACGTGAAGTAGCTGGTTTTAACCCTCTTCCAAAAGGTGTATGCCTCATAGACAAATGATTTACTGTCTCAAGGAATATTTTACTTTTCACTGTACATAAAATATGGTCCTATGTGGTGGTTGCTGTTTCTAGCTATGATTCGCTACTGTCAGTTTTGCACAGAGGTGCAGCATTCTCTAATTTTCAGTTGAATTAGAAACTTTTAAGAAGAAATCATAATAATAGAACTACAAGAATAAGATTATCACATGTTAATCTTTCAGATTTTTTATAGCCAGTTGCTATAGCATATTTTATTTTTAATATATTCTAAAATTGTTGAAGTTATTAATGACATCATTGCTACTTCTTGTCTCAAAACTGTAACTGTTTCATAGAATATGGTACAAGACAGGTAGAGGCTAATCTATGCATGTGTGTCTTTATGGACCTACACTTTTCAATGTCATACCTGTACCATAATCACAGTTTTAAGTGAGTTACAAAGAAAGTGAGTAATACAATATTCTTTTACTGAAAAATATTAGTGGAGAAAACAACAAATAATAAACTTTTTTTTCCATGTGCATCTATTTTGATTAAAACAGATTTTTTTACCTCAGAAAAGAATTTCAGATTGCAGAAAAAAGAAAAATTATACAACAGCAGCCAGATCACAACAGAATCATCAATAATTTGGGGATTCACTAGAGAGTAGTGAAATGACTGGAACTGAAGCTTATGATTTGAACAAAAAAAAGCAACTATGGTTATTTTTACATGTTTCACAGTAATCACTAATGAGTCAGATGTTTTCATAATGTTCTCTTACCTTTTTATTTCTGAGCATTGTTAAAAAAGAATGAAAAAGATCTTACATTTCTCCAGTATAATGAAGAAATTTTTTTTGTCAGTCCTAATTAAAAAAAAAAAAGTATCTTGAAACTGACATTTTCCTTAACCTCCATCTTCTCCTCTCTGATGGAGTACACATAGTGTGGGTTGTTGTTGATTGTGCTAAAGTAAAGCTGGTTTAGCTTTCTGGCGTGGCTTATGAAGACAAGTATTTCAACTACAAAAAGGTGTTTTGTATCAATTTGGTGGTATGCAAATAAAATATCTGGAAGGATATTAATTTAAAATAATTATTACTGTTGCACTTACCGAGAAATATCTGATAATGAGATTAGATTTCTTCATGTGTTTAGTGTAAAACATTATTAAGATTTTGGAGGGTGAGTTAATTATGCAGTTTTTTAACATCTTGGTTTTCTTGTTATTATGAATATAGAATTGTTTTTCCTGCAATGTAATTGCAAAATGCATTTTACTGTTAATAAATGAAATACACTTTCAAGTTGAATTCAATACTAATTCAATACTAATAATACATTATTCGTCCATGTATTATTGTGAAGTCCTTATTCTGTTCTGATGCAACTGCACATCTAATTGCACATAATTTAAAAGGGGACAAAAAATGAAGGTGCCTTATTTCCTTTTTTTTAGTAGTGTATGAAATGTGTCAACCTTCAATTTTGTTCTGGATTTCATATTAAATTCTTATGTCTAGGCTTACACATTTTGTGGCTAGAACAGCACAAACTATCCAGAATACTTTTTTAAATCTAGAAGATTAAAAAGACTTATATGTGGTTCTCTGCTTTACTTAATTAGATCAAATCAGCTGCTCACCTACACAATTTTCCATGTCCTCTCCATCTGTTCTCTCTTAACTCTGTCCTTGACTGTAGTCCCTGGGGTGTATACATACAGGCATATATACATAGGCACACATGTTTATGTATGCGAATATGCCAAACTGGCTCTTCCTCACTGTACTCATATTCTCATTTACACCTCTAAAGGAGAGTGTCTCTCCTCCGTTTGGAACAAGGGACATCCTTAACCACAAACTCTCTAAGTTCTCAATTTTAACTGTAATTAAAGACAATTTAATACAGTATTAAAAATTTCTACATATAAGTATTCTGTCACTTTTATATATGAAAGTTTGAGGAACTTCTATTGTTTTCATAGAGACAGAGTAACCATGATTAATGCTTGGGTAGAAAAAATGTGCTTTAGTTTCTTTTCTAATAATATGGTTGAATTTTGCTTTAAGTGGAAAATTCTGTGTTTTCTTAAAATGCAGCTGAAATTTTTATCCTTCAGCATAAATATGCATACAGTGATTTAAGTTAAAGAATATTAAAAATGGCCATGCTTCTGATAGTCGTATTTTGCTAAGAAAATTACTTTTACCTTTGATGCCTCTTTTCCTACTTGAGCCAGATTACAGATGTCAGGAGTAAATTATGTTCTTCACCTTCACTGCATTTACCCACTGAGGTACAATTATTTAGTTGGTATTTGAAGATAGTTGTATTGTACGAAGTGCAATTAGTTATGGTGCCCTTTGAGTACATATTAATCAAAATCTAATGCAATTTTCTAGAACTGTAATAAATATGTAAAACCTACATAAATAAGTGAAATTTTTGTGCCTTAAGGAGGTCAGCAGAATGATAATACCTAAAAGTTATTATAATTCATATTTCATGAACCAAACCTTTTGGGTTAATTACAATAATTTATTGTAAAATATGCTAAAGTTGCATGCGATTATTAATTGGAAGATATCTTTTATTTACACTGCTGAAAAGCTTGTTTAGAGACTCATCTCTCAAGTACATTTACTTATTTCTATATTTAATTATTTTATATTCTAGGTTATTCAGATAAATTTTGAAGAATTTGATCTGGAGATTGGGTATGACACACTGACAATTGGTGATGGAGGAGAAGTGGGCGATCCTAAAACTGTGCTTCAAGTGTAAGTCTTTTGCAATTACAATTTGTGTGCAATGTGTGTTGAAGAATATCATTAATGTGTTTTTTATGAGACTAAATTATTATGATCAGGTAAATAACAAAAAGTAATCTTACTGAGCTTCTAAAATTACTGAAGGTGACAGTTTAAATACCTTGTTACATGTTTACTGCTCTGAAGTCAGAAAGGGACGAGCTAGACATCACAAAAGAAAAAGATAAGCTAAAATTGGGAATTTTAAGACATTCATATGTAGACATAAATTTTAAGTGCTATTTGCCCCCTTTATGTGTATTGTAAAATTAAAAATGTATGAGAACATAATTGAAAATAGATAAATGGACAATTTATACATACACTTTACAATCTCATAGCAAGGTTAGCATGAGAAAAGGTGTGCTTTCGGATCTTGACCTTTAAGTGCTTGTTGACCATTACAGATAACTCAAAAAACATGTTAATATAGTGACAAAAATTACTACAGAATTAAGGTGAATAGGATATTACCTAAACTACATATTGCAAATCAACACTGATTATTGGATAAAACTTTTGTAATCTGTTGACATTCTTCTAGAATATGTGAGCCCAGATATATAGATACAATCTATACAATATATACAGTCACTGATTAACTTCAGAATCCATATTTCTCAAATACTTAATTTGTGGCAATGATAATAATAACTGTCTCAAGAAGAAAAATTCAGAAACTTATTACTTAGTTTGCAAATTTTTGAAGACAGTATTTTAAGTCAGTGATTGTTTATTCCACAGTTACGTGAAAATATGCAGAACACTGTAATTAGTCTTAGTTGTTTGTCATTTTATGTAGCTCCAGTTCCATTCTGAATAAATATTTCAGTATTTTGTAGAAGAAATGAATGCTTCTCAAAGTACATTGTATTTTTTTTTCATACATGACTCATTTTTATGGGGGAAAAAAACAAAAAACCCAAAAAGACCCCAAACAAAAAACAAGCAACCCCCCCACACACAAACAAAAGTGATTTGTTGCTTAGAAACCATATTAAGAACAGAAGCAATTGTGATAAGTTTAGTACAAAATATATTAATCATAAAAAAAAAGAATAGCAAGATTAGGATTCCTTAGGATTATATTCCCTGTAGTATATTTAATGTAAATATATTAAAACAAGTCGGTATGCTGTAGTTTTTCATTATTCACCATAAAAATTATATCAATAATTAATTGGCTTGAGTACCCTAAAACCAAGGTTTACCTCTTTATCTGTCCTAATTTTGTCTCATTAGTATTAGTAATTGCAAAACTGAAAGAAAATCTTTAATTAAAAAGTTAATTAGAATTTTCAAGTGTTAACATATGATGAGAGACTCTGTTGTGTAAATAACTAGGTAAATAATTTTAAAGATCTATTACTATGAAGATCATGGAAAATCAGAAAAGAAATACCCCATTAATTAACCGGGTTTTAGTATATTTTGTATAATCAGCCACAAGTATATTATTTTTGTTTACCAGTGGAATGATTATTCAGTGATTAGAAATATCAATGGTGAAGTTGTTAGAATGGAAATACATAACAAAATTGAATGGAAGATGGAACATAATTGAGTACTGTAAAAAGCATGTAAATCTTTCCCTCTGTGAGCCATGCAGTCTTTGGCTGAAATATGGTGCATAACAAATAAATCAGCTGTTGTATCATTTAATTTTTTGATTTTAATTTTAAAAACATTTATCTTTCTCCCAGAAAATTGCTGAAGAATATTGATTTGAATGTCTGGTTTACATGTTATTCATGTAGAAACATTTATCTTCCAATTTATCCGAGTTAATCAGGAAACCTATCCAAGTGTTTCATGTGCTAGTTTTACTGCGCCTTGCTTGATAGGAAGGTTTAAAACCAAAAACTGAAGTTAAGTGGCATTTCAATAGAATTATACTTCCTAAATTGATAATTGCAGTCCTGATTATTCCTACTCTGCTGATGTTAATCACAGAAGTAGCTAAACTCCAAAGCCTTTGCAGAACTTGCAATTAAGTTTCCCTGGGTGCCTATAGTTCTGAGCCATATATGGACCCAGCAATGTGAGTCTGTTCCAGCCTAATGAGCCTGGCACTCAAGTAAACTTAAAACTGAATGCTATAAATGTTTTGTCTGTTTGACAATATGACTAATATGAAGTCATATGTTAAGTGTCATTACCAAGGAATAGAGGGGAAGA